>JAHZNJ010002020.1:0-15552 GCA_027744475.1 Lepidocyrtus cf. sotoi NNG-2020 | reverse complement strand
AGTTAGAGAGAGGAACAGAGAAAGCGTGTATTGCATATTATATCTGTATATCATACCATTTGAAAAAGTCTAATATTTGTGTGTCCCCACAGGGTAAAAAGGTTTCTTCTTATCTCGAGTCTTTTCCTTGAATCCTTGGGCAAGAAGTTAATAATGAATACCTACACGCACACGACGACACGGTATGGCGGCAGAAGGAGCAGGAGCTGTGTCTTCATGTCACAATTCTTCTTTTATTGGAAAATTTCATCACATTATTTCAAAAGACAAAGACAAAATAAAGTTTTCCAGGAAATAAAGAAAAAAATATAAATTATGACAGAATATAATAATTTTGTCCTGTCTGCTTCTGCTGTCGTAACAATTTTTTCGAGGGGAGGACTTACACAAAAGTGATAAGGAGAATAGTATTTTTATTCTAGTACGAAAGTGTTTTTATGAAAGAAAGTAGATTAATTTTCCTGGATTTTGATTTTAATAACGGATTAGAATTAGCCGAAGTTACATCAAACGAGTTTAGCTTTACCACCTCAATTCGTGGAATGATTGCTTTTCTTAATTGTTCTAGTTTTTGTCCTCTCTCCATTAACATTATCCATTATTCATTTACAAGCATATTTTTACACTTTCTCCGGCGACCTAAAACATGACAAGAATGGCGGCATTGCATTCTATTGTAGCTGCTTTTGCTGCGGGGGAAGAAGTGATGTGATTGGATGATGGTTTCTCATAAAATAATTAAATAGAAAGCAGTCTCACTTACTTCATTTCCTTCCAATACTAGAAGAAGAGTTCCGTTCTAGTTCTAGTTCCAAACCAGCAGAGACATTAATTGAAACGATGTCAGCTGCCCATTTCCTGGTTCAATAATGTTTTGGTGTCACTTTCTCACTAAAACAAGACTAAAATAACGAAAATCGATTGGAGAAAATAAAGTTTTGTTCTTGTCCTAGTCTTACAAACCGAACTCGCAACTAATGTAGTTCTACTTCAATTAATTTTAGCAGATGCCCCCATCGCTCTATATATACAAAGATTTAAAAGGACAATGATAATGCTGCTGTGCTAAAGCCAGTGCGAGATTGGAGATCCTTTTTAAAGACAAAAGTTCTCTTATTTGCACTGTTCACTTCCTTTTCCTTGTTTTTACGACATGTCGGTCGTGTTGTGTTCTGTGCTGTGTGGTATCCTTAATTCCTTTTTAGTAATACAATACAAAATACAAAATGCGAGCAGTAGTTACAAAATACACGGTTTTTTGCTAAAATATTCTCAATCCTCATACACATTTGGAATTTGGAAAGCAGCTTCTGGAGAGTTGGAGATTCTCTGATGATTTACGCTTTGCACATGAACCCTTTCTCTCACAGACTTTCTCTTCTGGAATGGAAACCTGTTGCGACAAAATAATTCTTCTCACAGGCTTTAGGCTTTGTAAAACGTTTTCCTGTTTTCCAGATTAAGTATCCTCCGATGTGTTATCAAAAACCCTATGGGATCATTCGATCATTGCATTCCACATTCCACAAAACTTTGTTTACTACGTTACGTTCTGGTTTGGTTTTAGGTTTTAGTAGTAGCTGCTCATTGCTCATTGTTTTAAACTTCACTTCCGGCATGTACTTATGCAATGGAAGAACGAGCGGCTCAAGAACTTTATTAACTATCAGAAAAGTATTTAGCAAATGACAATGACACATGTAAAGTAGTAAACCAAAAGTATCCTCAAATTTAATCCTCAGCTTTTGCTCGTATGTCATGCAAACAACATTAATTATGTCGCTCCAATTAAAGCTCACAAATATACAGATATTTTACTGTTGTTAAAAACTTTAACATAATTCTTGACTAATTAGTAATTACAGAAATTGGTATGTACAACAACGCAAAAAGTCACACAAGTTATCGGTATAATTTACATAATGTTTGTGTTTGCGACTTGATCAGCTTCGTTCACATTCTAAATTCTAAGCATGAACTTGTACAACAACGCAAAAAGTCACACAAGTTATCGGTATAATTTACATAATGTTTGTGTTTGCGACTTGATCAGCTTCGTTCACATTCTAAATTCTAAGCATAAACTTTTAAACTTTGACGAACATCCGCTCAATCGAATCGTGTAGTCGTATGTGTCCTCTTCTTGCCAACAACATAACAGTAACAACAACTTTATGCAAGTCAATGCAAATGCACCTCGAAAAAAAAGCACTCCCAACGAAACACCAAACACCACACAACAAAAAATCACCTGAATATTTTATGCAGATCTATAACATCGACCCATCCATCCATTCTAGAAAATAAAAACTAAACTTTTTTTCGTCCTCGTAAACCTCCTCTATCTAAAACGCTAAAACGCTACCTAATTTTTTGCCTATTTTTTTTCTAGCGGAAACTCTTTATTTACAGCAGCACTTTACTAAACTTATGTCGCTTGCTCGATTTCTAGACTAAAAAAAGAGTAAAAAGTAAAACTGTATGAATATTATCCTCTCCCTCCTCTTCTCTTTTTCTTCTCCTCATGTCAAATTCAACCCACACAGTAACTCAAACTCAACTCTTTCTCGTATGCTTATGTTGCTCTTTCCTGTGCAGTGCACCTCCACAAACAAGCAATCAATCCATTTTACTTTTAGACTTTTTTTTACTTATTTATTGACGGTCACTGGTATTATTGATGGCAGGGGTACCAGGATAGACGAAATACGATTACTACGTCACCTGCAACATCGACATCAGCATCATCAAAATGTACTGTTGTTGTTATGAGGAGAGTAAGCAAGTGATGTGCGTGGTGGTGGTAGTGGTAAACGGAGTTGAAGAAGAAAGGAAAAAGACCCTCTCTTAATTCCTCTTTACTAAAAACTTGACGGAGCTGAGGAGAGAGGTTAGTAAACTTCTCTCTTCTGTTCTGAAACTCTGTGAAAGAAACATTATTACATTTTCCCAGCATTATCCATCGTCATCATCATCATCATCATTGCGTGGTTAAGCACGAAGGTTTTCTATAAGTTTGTTGTGGATGTTTTTTGTGAGCAGAGCACGGAAGCTTTTAAGCTGAAACTTACTAAACAAAAAAGCATTCAGCTCACTCAGTTCAGTTATTAGAGAGAGACTTTCAAAGTCAGTGCATTATTATTATAAAAATATTGTTGTATTGTATTATCCATACATATGATATGATAAAAAGGCTTTATGGATGAAACAGAGATGAGGAAGAATGATAAAAATACACATAGAGCAGCAGCAGTAGACATAACATTGAAAACCACACACCTTTCTTCTCTTTCTTACCTGTCTCTAGTATCTAGCTCAGCGCAGGTAGAAAAGGGAGAATAATGTTGAATGATCATTGTTGTTGTTGCTATCAGTTCTTAACCCGACCATAATTCCGCCCCTCTGGCCCTGCTCTGGCTCTTTTCTCTCCCTCTCCTTCTCTCTGATATTTTGTCCTTCGCATTGACTGATAATGATAATCCTTCTAAATCTAAATAGCAAAAGCAGCAGTAGAAAATATAACAATGCAATCCAATCCAATGTAGTAAGCAAAACAAGGTTTTTTGATGATGAGCGAGTTTTACACAGGCACGGATATGATCACAGAGAAACAGGGTTGGATAACTTGGATAATAGAGAAAAAATAATAATGAAGAAAACATTTTAAAGCAATATGTACAGAGAGACGCTCAATAGTAGAATACCTGTTCCATATCATTTCAGCAACAATAATATCAAGTTACCTGCGTTTCTATTATACTTTTTAAATGACTAGGAGACTGCTTCGGAGTAACCTTTTACTTTATCAGAGTCAGCAAGTACTGATGCATGGGCATGGGTAAAGAACGTGTTTTTAGTTCAGTTCAGGAATTAAAAACACACTTGCTTCACATAATATAAAAAAGAAGAGTAAGAGGGATACATCCTGTCAGACATGAATATTTTTTGTAGCTTTGGCTCTCTGTTAATACTAATGGTAATCATCCTCTATTTGCCATGCCATGCCACAATCCTTTCGGTTCCATCCAAGCATCCCCCTATTTTACATGCAGATGATTTGTTTAAGATCGACCAAGCTAAGCTAAGCTCAGTGTTTTTAAACAAAGTCTTTTCATTTAAGTAAAAATTTAAACATTTTACATGTACTTCCTTTATCTATGGATTTTATAGTAAAGGGTGTGTTTTAAAAAAATGTAAACTCTATTTTACAATTATGGATGGATGCACAACATTGCGTTGCGTAACATACCTGTTCATGATATACCGATAGTTGCATGCAGCTGAAATATTATTGCTAAGCAAAGCGATAACAGACAGGTAAGTTTCAAATTAATGAATCCGCTTACTTTGTTGTTGATGGTGGCGGTGCATCCGTGACAAAAACAAGTTGCTTGCTAACAACAATAACAACAACAAAACACGCAGTCTAGTTTTTCGATGCGTTTGCTGTTATATGAGAGTAGACCCGCTTGCATTTTTTTGTTGATTTGTTTGGTTGATTGTGAGAGAATTTTCAAAAAATTCAGAAGTGAAAAAAATTTTATTAAAAGTAGAAAATCAGAATTTTACAGAAAAACATTTTTTTTAAATAAAAGTTTATTGCTTGGAGTGGAGATTACATCACAATTGTTCCTGTCTGTCTACATTAAATAGCCATTTCATATTCATGTACTTCCGACTATGTAAGTAACCATTGTTTTATTGCAATAAAAACCAACGAAAGTGCTAACGCAACGATTGATGCAATCACACATGAGAGTGAGGAAACAGACTCTCGGACTCCTACTACTCCTCCACTTTGCCTTTACTCTCTGACGAAACAAACTTTCGAAAGTAAAAGCAGAAGCGTTGAAGCATTCAAGTAAAAATATTATTAAATAATTTAGAAAAGTTCCGTTCTCTTCCGTCATAAAGCACAGGTATTACATTATCATCATTATTACATTTCTAGAGAATCCTTTCAAGTTAAAGGGAAAGAAAAAGTAAAGAGAATAATAATTGTTCACTGAAGCAAACAACTTCAGTGAAGTTCATATCGTACAATTATTCGTACAGCGTGAAGAGACCATTTACATCACAATAACGGTCCAACTAGCCAGCCTGTCTAATAAAAAATAGCAAAATAAAAGTCTGAGTAGATTGGGATGGGTTGCCAAATAAATGCCTAAGAAGAACTGCCATGCCAAACCCAGTTTTATTCTGGGGGAGGATAGAATAATTTAGTATTTAATGAAAATGCAATTGCAAAAGAGAAAGCTTGAAGAGGACTTTACTCAAGAATTTCTTAATATTTATGAAATACAGCATAATATATTTCATAACAATGATAAAACCTGTATTTTTATTAAAGATAACTTCAGTCAATGTCCGTTGTATGAGTGCCATGGAAGGTGAAATGAAATGAGCGAAGCCGTTTCATTTTCATAATGCCACACAGCACACTACACAAGCATAGGCTTTAAGAATGGAATGCTTTCCATTTGGCAATACATCACATCTGCCCTCACCGCACCCTTACCAAGGCTCAACCACTTTCTTTGTCAGAATAAGTCCGGTGAAACCTTTTAGAGTGATTGAAAGCATTATTGCCACATTATTGTTAGGATAGCAGTGGCAATACAATGGAAAAGAAATGTGCAACAATGACAATAGAAATACAGCAAATCCACGTAACGTGTTACATAACATAATCCACAACAAAAACTAATCATCATTAGCATCATAACAGTAGAAAACCGGCAATGCAATACAGGTGAAGTGTGAGAGAAGCATTTTCGTTCAATTCTTCAAATGGCACTTCCATAAAAAGCTTTATCAATCTTCGTTTCTTTTGGGTCTTGCCTTGGTTTTGGCTTATATTATAGTAGTAGCTCTTTGGCTTGGTTTGCCTTGTCTGTTTGTTGCAGCAAATGACGTGACACGACACCGGCTTTTCCGGAATCCCAGGTATTTGGTGATTTAGTCCGAAAACAAGTAAAACAACATTGCAACTCGCACAACTCACAAGCAAGATAGAACAATCATTTTTCTTGCTGATCTCCTCCGTCTTGTCGACCTGGTTTAAGAAGTTGGAGAGTGGGAAAAAGAACGAAAGCGAGAGAAAGGAACGGAACTACTCACTCCTGTTTGCTTTTGCTTTCCAACTTCCAACATAATACGGAACTGATCTGTTGAGAAGATGGATGTACCTTTCTTTCTTTTCTTCAGCTTTACTTTGTTCCTGGAAAAGAAAAACTAACAACAAAGCAGTCAGTACAACATTTTTACAAGATCATCCTAATAAAAGGGAAATATTCCACTTTTTTATTTCCTTCTTTTCTTTCACTTTTGGGATACACTTGAGTGCAGTAAAAGTAGAAATCATTTGACAGGGAGTTATTGCATGGCATATGTACATGAATTGTTATTTTCTTTTAACTCAACTCTCACTTCCTGGACTGCTGCTCTGCTTGTTTCCCATTCTTGTATCTGTGTAGAACTTCTGCTGTGTATTCACCAAGGATAAAACTATTTTCGATTCATCTTTTTTATATCCTCTATTTTATGTGCATACATGAATCTAAAATAACTTGACATTGCTTACGTTTCGTCTTGTTCTTTTGGCCAGAATCTTTCTTCCTCATAAAATATTTAGCAAGACAAGAGGTAAGACCGAGAGTTACTGTTTTTTAACCAATGCCGGTACTTATTTTCATGAATTAGTTATGTTGTATGTATGTTTTAGACATTAACAGGGTACCTAGATGAGTTCAGGCCATAATGCAAATGATTCTTCTTTTCCAATCAATTATCTGTATTTTCATTTTCTTTCAGGTTTATTGCAGGATGTTTTAAAAGTTAATCCACACGGACCGACAATTTAAACTTGATTAAAAATGATTTTTACGGAATGTTGAAAAATCTTTTTCGAAGATTAAGGCTTTTTAAATTAATTTAATTAAATTTAACCTTATTAAATCAAAATCAGCTAGCGGATCTATATGAAATTACCTGCATACCATGCGAGCCAAAATGATTAGGTATTATTAATGACGAACAAGTGAATTTGAATTCCTGTTTTATCTGATTTTCACTCCTCTCCGTTGAAAGTTCAACGCTCATTTAATTTAGTGAATTACTGGTTTCTTGCACCGGTATGAATTACCTTTTACTGAGCCAAGGTGCTGATAATCACATTCTCAGCTGCATTTTTTTTGGCAGACAGAGAGATATCAGCACCAGACCCATTCGTGGCCAAGCCAGGCCATGACTTGTTAGTAAGAGTAAGAGAACGAAAGTTTTTCTTGTACAAAATGAATAATAAAGAGTCATTTTAGCATGCAGAAAAGCTAAATCTTATTTATAAAACTTATTATTATATAAGAAGGATTTACGTGACTTTGTAGACATTCACATTCTCCTACACCTTTTGACTTTTGCATAAATTTTTATATAATTCTTCTCTCCTTCATCATCAAATTGTTGGTCTTTCATACATTGTTTTTACATTCACATTTTGCATAGTTTACCTTATCCAACGATAAATCCCATCATCAGTCAATTTACCTTCCACCACCACACACACGAACGCTAAAGTTTTGCTTCCAATCCAACAAATCAATCCGTTTTTATCCATTTTTGTTTAAAATGATGACCAAATCTGTTTTATATTTGCATAGAATTAGCAAAGTAAATAGGAACAGACGTGATGGCATGGCGGTCTCAAAAAACTATCAAAAGATTCTCTGTAAGATGTTTACCTTTTTACACCTACTTAAATGCCTTACACCTAACCTTGCCATTTCTCATCTCATCTTAATAATCACCTCATAATATCCTGCAGAAATCTTTAGCGATAAATTCATGATAATAATGATGAGCAACCATTTACTTTTTCAGCAGAAATTCAGTCAAGAGCAAACAGATTTGAGCAGTCCATAATACAAATTCCATTCGTAAATAAAAATGGGCAAACAACGACAAAATCAAAGTTCTTTTTTCATTTTCATTCAATTCGTTCAGTCCATTCTTTCAACGGTCTAGTCTAGCTTTGAGTAATTCAGTTTCAGTTCTCCCCATTTCATTAAATCGATTAGCTTTGTGATCTATTTTAGGAGAAAACTTCACTTTTAAAGGCTTAAAGGATAGAATAAAACCGTTCAAACTTTTCCCGAAGAAAAGTTTTGATCAATTACTACACGAATAAAGCACATCACATTTTTAATGCAAAAGGCCAAATGCAAATTAGGTAGTACATTGTTAAAAATAGCAGCACTTTTTGGCTTGAGAAACTTTTCGTGTGGTCTTCGGTGCTCTAGTGTTCTGTTCTGATGGATTAATTTAATCGGCTAAAAGAAGTTTTATCATAAATGCATTTCTCAACGGTGACGATGATGAGTGCGACCGCATATGTGCTGCTCTTCTTGTCAACTTTCTCCAGTTATTCTATTCTTCTGTGTCTTGCTGTGCCAGCTCCCGTTGACCTTTACAGCTCCGGCTATGACGAAATTAAGAAGACTTTACCACAGCCGCAGTCAGCAGACTCGTAGGTTTCTTCACAGACTTTTTGGATACATTAAGTAAATTAGTTTTAATTAAATAATTTGATAACCTCCGTACGACGAATAATGTCGAGGTCAAACTAAGCAGGTGCTCAAAATGTTGAAATAATGTTGAGAAAGATGATACTAAAATGGATGTCTGCAAAAGTTTCCTTTCTTTTCATGTCAGTTCAATTAGTCTAATTATAATATTTTCTACTTTCTACTACTAGGCCTGGCCTTTGTCCTGAGAACTTGAACAACGACAACATAACGAACATCAGATGGTATCGTTTCCATAACGGGACGGGAAAATGTTGGCATATCGATCAACGTGGTCCCTGCGGTCAAAACATGCTATTTTATCGGATAGGGGATGGTGAATTCGGGGAATGTGATTGTAATTTCTATTATAGATGCGCTCGCCCGCTGATTTACTGGGCTCCAGAGAATCGTTGCTATTTTACCAATGATCAGGTAAATAAAAGAAAGCGTAGTCTAGATTAAGGAAAAGAGAAATGCGAGATAATGTTCTTGGATTAATTTTTGATCTGCTTTCCCTTTTCACATTTATATAAAATGCATTTATGAACCAGCGTCTCTTCTTAAATAATCAATTATGCAATCACGGCAACCTTTCTTTCCACAAATATCTGTCTAGGGTCCATGCAAAAACAATGAGTGGCTAATCGTGACAGAGACTAAGGATGGTGGTGGAGAAAGTGGAGGCTTTCACCCAACTTGTGAACCAAATCCATGTACCCGGAATCAGACTATGCAACCTTCTAGAAAGGATCGGTACTGGTTTGAGCACAAAGGAGAATGTTACATAACCTTGAGCAAAGGTTATTGTTCACATCCCGATGAAGTTTTATACACGAAATGGGATGAAGTCAATCCGAGTTGTCATATTGGGAGGGAGTGTAATTTGAGGAGGGTGAGAGGAACGAACCTAAAGGCTCCAAAGGCCCCTGCTGGATGTCTCCCAGGACAAAAATTAGATGGGGAAGGACAATGTAGGCAATTAGTGAGGATAAGCTGGTGGTCAGTGTTATCAAAGAAGAAAAAATAATAAAACCACAGAAAACAGTTCAAGTTAAAAATGGCTTTTATTATATTAACTCTGAAAAACTTGTATTCACCCAGTTCATTGTGGTTTCAGTTAAACAATAATAATTTATCAAGTCATAAAAACTCACGTATAATTGTGTTTTTTGGCTAAATATGTTACCAAATTACTTATTCTCTCACCTTTTACTTAATATGTTAGAATAAAGGCACTATAACGTTAAAAAATATTGTTTGGAGAAATGTTAAAAAGATTATAAATTGATATTATTATTATGCATGAAAATTGTTTCCGGTTGATAAGTATTAATTTAATTAATTTAATAATTAAATAAAACGTTAAATATAATCGTTTGTCGTTTATCATCGTATCATCATTGTCCATAAAATTCTAAACATGAATGAAAAAATCGAAATTTAAAGTGTATGGGTAACCGTTATTTTTATTATTTGTTACTTTTCGTACATTATTACGTATTTGTGACAAAAATATCCAATACAATTAATCCTTAATCCAGTCCATTATGACCAGCAATAGTCAACTACATTCCTAACTTTTTTTGCTCTCCAGCAAATAAAGTATCACAAATCGCAAATCATACAATCTTCAATATAATAAATCTTACGAAATAATTTGATCTTCATTTTCTCTTTGGTTCAAAATACTTATAAGAAACGAATGCCTTGCCTTTTATGGTTATGTAGTATCAGGTATAAGCATCCGTAACAAAAATGGTAAATATAGTAGAACTTTTAGTCACACTACTAACTAAAATAACAATAATATTCTTATTAGTTGACGAACATTAGAAAGGTTTGAAACAAATATATTTATGGCATCAATAGCAGGTTTTTTAAAAATTAAAAATATAAATAGCTGTGCTGGACCTAGAGCAGCAGCAAAGAATTCTAAAATTCTCGACTCCAGAACACAATTATAAAATTCTAAGGAGAACTAATTAATTATTCCTTCCAATAATTATAATCTTGCCCAACAAAAAACCTGCAAAAGCTTTTTAAATTAAAATTATTTTTATTATGCTTTTAGAAGCCCTAAAATATCACAAGTCACTTCTTCGTCTAGAAGCTTTCATTCTATGGGCTTTCAATAAGGTGGTATTTCTCGCTTCTACGCTGTCACGGACTCGAGTGAGACTGTAGTTGTAAAACATGGAGTTAAGAAGCTTTTCCTCTACTTCTCGCACGGCTCGAGCCTTTTCTTGTTCTTCTGCTTTCCCCACGTCTAATCCTGGTGCAGCTGTAGGCTCCAATGATGTTATCACACTTTTTGCTTTCTCCATACATTTTTCTACAATGGAAATACAAAACAGTGTAGTGATTAGAATAAAAAATTTTCATATTATTTTAAAATACTTTCACAGTAGCAACTTACTGTACTGTGCTTCCTTTTTCTTCAATTCTTCGTCTTTCGTAGCTAAAATTACTTCCAACCGTTTTATTTGATCTTCGTAAGTTGCTTTAACGTCAAGAATCTCTTGATTCTTTGCTAAAAGTTCTTCATCGAGCTCTTTCTCGTGTTTGCGAAGCTGTTCAACTAAAATCTTGGAACCTTCATGAGATGGGTTCATGTCCATCGCAGTCTTCAACTCTTCTTGTATTTTTTTATTTTCAAGCTACACAACACATTTGATAAAAATTAATTAAACCAATTCATTCAAATTAAATTAAAGCTAATTGAAAAAGTCAAGCTATGCGTTATAACACTTGTTAAACGTGTAATTTTGTACCTCAAGTCGAACTAGTTTTTGCCTAATTAATGGTGGTAACAATTCAATGGAATCGACGGAAGCATCAGCAGTTATATGCGGTAATCCGTCCCCAGATCCTCCCCCAATACCATTCAGTCTTAGTTCTTCAACCAAATCGGTTAGTCGTGACTTTTCCTCCTGCAGCGTTTCCACTTGACGCTGGGTTGTTTCTAACCTTTCGCGCATTTTCCCACAATCAAAATTTGATTTCAGAGCTGAAAATTATTCAAATGTTAATGAATAAAATAATAAATATTAACTAACTAGTGGTAGGGTACTTCTATTGAGTCCAATTCAACATGCATTTTATATTTTTTATTCATTTATTGTATTCTTACCATTTTGTGTCTCTTGGGAAAGCTGCTGCTGTGTTTCTGTCAAATCTTTCTTAAGAGCATCCAATTGGCTTTTGTAGCTTTGTATTTTCTTATTCTCGTCAAGTAGCGTAAAGTTTGTCTATTCAAACAAAATCAATTTGCAACTTGATTAATACCCGCTTGGTTTAATTACACAACAAATATGACATGAAAGAGTAAAGGATAAGGTCAAAATACCTTTGTCAATTCAATATTCTTTTCTTCCAACATTTTCAGATTTTGTTTCAGGTCGCCCATTTCTTCTAACTTCTTTTGATACAATCTAAGCTGTCTATCTAACTGACTTGCTTTTGCAGCGAGTTCTCGTAACGAATCCATTTCGTCTTTTAATTTTACAACTTCATCCTCCGATTTCCGCTTGGATGCAACTTCCGCCTGAACATCGCTGATTTGTTGTTGAAGCACCTGGTTTTTTACTTTGTAATCATCTACTAAACCTTCCAACTCAAAATTCCTCTCCCTCAGTTGTTCAATTTCTCTTCGATTCTCTTCATGAATTCTGATAGACATGTGTACTGACTCGGGGTCTTTAAGGTCTCCTGCAAGTTGTGCCTGCAGTTTCTCATTCTCGTTTAGTAAGGATGCTTTCTCCACGTTGATTTGTCGAAGCTGCTGTGTGAGCTCATGGCATTTCTAAGAAAATAGAAATAAAATATGAAATATAGAAAAAACTTAGTAATTCAAAATGAATAAACGCAATTAAAATCGAGGGAAAAGCAAATTAATTTTACTTGATTTAATTGATCTTTCTCATCATGAAGTCCTCCGATTTCGTCGCGTGCTTTCTTAAGCTGGATCACGTTGATTTGTCGAAGCTGCTGTGTGAGCTCATGGCATTTCTAAGAAAATAAAAATAAATATGAAAAATAGAAAAAACTTACGTTAGTAATTCAGAATGAATAAACGCAATTAAAAACGAGGGAAAGGCAAATTAATTTTACTTGATTTAATTGATCTTTCTCATCATGAAGTCCTCCGATTTCGTCGCGTGCTTTCTTAAGCTGGAGCTCAACTACATCTTCACTGCTACTACTTTTAGCTTCCGCTTTTGACTCCATCATTTCTTGAATTGCGGTAACTATTTCAGCCTATAACATTTCACAAATCACACACATTCAACACAAGCCATGACAAAAGTTTCCGCTTCTTTTACCCTCAACAAACAAAAAATTCACAAAAATCGTAGGAACTGCCACCACCATTACCACTCAAGAAAACGTACCTGAACACTTGTTGCCATTCGCTGAATTTTATTCACAAACTCTTCCCTTCTCGGACTATTCACAGCGCATCCTAAAAGAAGCTGTAGGAGCCGACTGATTTCATGTAGGTCCCCAGATGTCATAATACGGGGAATGTTCGGCACTAAAGTACTTGGTACCACAAGGCCCACCTTTCACAAGATAAAAATCAACAAAAGATTACAAAGATATTCCATTTAGAAAGCTGTTTTAGCTGTAGCTGTCCTCCCTACACACTTTTGACTTTGTATTGATGAAAGAAAATGGATTGTTTTTTTGTTTGATTAGTGCAGTGAAGTGGTATAACGGTAATTACGGACTCAAAATGCTTTTCAATAATTCATAATTCTCTCTCCCCTCTGTCTTTCTTTTCAAAAGTCAATTCAATTCTTCTTCACACCAATCATCAATCCAATCAAACAGACTAACTAACTAACCAACCAACCTACCCCACAGACAACTCAACTGTTTGAATGAAGAAAGACAAAGTCAGACTAAAACTGAGTTGAGCTCTTCCTAGAAAAAAATATTTTCTTCCTTACTTACAAAACAACTATTACAACTGTGCTGGATTTGCATTCATGCAAGACATCATCATAATAGTTATATCATGGCAAAGAATCAAAAAAGGTGGTACATTCTTCATCATCTCTCTCTCTTATCCTCAACAACAAACGCTGCTGCTGTTGCTGTTCTTTACTCAAAAAATTATCATTTATAAGAGAACTTCTGAGCAAGAGCTGCAAGGTCAAACTCATATACAAACCCTCTTCGTATTATTATCGCAACAATTCGCAAATGAATGAAAACTAAAGAGCATCATCGAAAAGTATTACAATTCTCTTATTACTACGATATAAAAAAAGAACTACTGCTGCGGCGAGTGAGTCTCTCTCGTCTCATCTCACATTACGTTACGATTACGAAACCAACCACGACTAAAAATATAATTGAACGCCCATTTATACGCTCATCATCATCAACATCATCATAGATGTATAAAGATTTTCATTTAGAGAATAGTAATAATAATATTTTTTTACTAGAATTTCTTTTCTGCTGTGTTGCTTTTGTTTTACTGCGAATCTAGTTTGGCAAGTCAAGCAAAACAGCAACAGTAGCAACAGCAGAATAATAACAAAAAGTATAAATTAGAAGAATATTTGAAAAATGAATAAAGATTATTATTTCTTTCTACTAGTCTGCCCATGCCACATCAAAATCATTCATAATAATAGGCAACTATACTTTTCTAATCTGAACAATGTTTGGCATCAGTTTTAATAACATCAAAGGATATTTAATTGCCTCACTAATAATTTTAGACATTTCCTTTTACACAAAACCCTTTCGTTTAGTTGGCACAAGTTTAGCTTGAAGAAAAGAAAAAATGTAATGTCCGACCTGGTTTCTCTCATTTTTTTTTGTAAAAATTACTGCTGTTTTCCTTCCGTACTTCCGGTATTAAAGATTAGTAAACAAATGTATATAGTTTAAAAAAAGATTTTAATCTAATTAGTGAAGAAATAATTATTGAGGTTAGTTACCTCCTGCTCTAAGTACTGTCTCATTTTCTTCATAACTTGGATTAGGGGTGAAGAGTCACTGTTTAGATCGTTAAAGTAGGCAGGATCTACGTGATTTTTTAGGAGGGTGGCGAGCATTCTTCCGTCCGTGAAGTCTTCTGGTCGTGGCTCGTCATTTCGAGAGGCGTACGGTGGAAGAGTTGCAACCCAGGCGAATAGGCTTTCGCTCATTGATCCCATCTTGTCTATTGATAAGCAAGTGTACTCTCCGTCAGACGACTGCAAATTACAAGAAAAACGGAAACATAATTAATTATATATTGCATTATTGCTCAAGGAAATGGAGGCCTTATCGACCTTCGTCCGGCATTGTTTGTCATTCTCTAATTTGATTTACTTTATCCGATTTGACTTTGATGTTTTACTACCGCAGCATCTTATAATTATACTAATTTTGCTATGAATATGCATTAGATAAACATTCATCTAAACCTATTTGCCAAAACATGTTTTAAGTAGATAATTACAAAAAAATACAGAGCTTGTTGCTTTCTTATGAATTGTAATGATGTCTGGCTGGCTAATATTTGCCAAACTCTAGAGAAAACTAAGCGCACAGTTTCTCCCTCTTTTGAGAAGGGGCAAAACCCAATTCATTTGCAGTAACAAACAATTTGATTACAACACATCTCAACAATGGAAATTGAAATAAATAATATTTAGCTCACTTTATTTTTGACTGCGATTTATTTAAAGGGAAGTAAATTTGCAATCATGCTTAAATGGCCATAATTTAATTAAGCTTAACTATTAAAATTAAAACTCCCGTTCCTGTCTACACTAACTGACTATAACTACAGAATGATGTTACAACTTCAGGAAACTATATGTCAAGATGCATTGCAGTAAAACTATTTCTGCTACAAATATTTTCTTGCACACAAAACTTTACTAGATCCACAGCTACTTTTTACCGTGCCTGAAAATTGCAATGTTTTGCTCTTTTTGCATAAACCCTTCCTAGTATAGCATATAACATGTCTGCCATCACG
>JAHZNJ010002019.1:0-22658 GCA_027744475.1 Lepidocyrtus cf. sotoi NNG-2020 | reverse complement strand
TGACTTCATGCTTCAATCTTATAAGTGCAATATCTTCAAAAGGTACATTGATAATAAGGTTCATAGAAAGTAAGCATATTTTTCAGTTTGTTGATTTTTATATGCTACAGAGATTTTTTATATATTTGTGCTTTATGAAAGATGAAGTTTACCATGTCTGACGTGAGCTTCAGAGTAGTCTGTATGAATTATCCAATTTTCTACTTCAGCATCAACGTACGGTTTAGAGTTACACTCTTCTGAGCTCGCCACTGTTTCATTTTCGCAGTTTAGTTTAATTCTCCGATCAACATTTCCAAGTGTCACCCATTTTCTGAAATGCAATCATTATTGTTTAACTAACTATCTAAGCTAAAAATATCTTGAAAAAATTACTACTTACAGCATGGCTCCAGCTTGTAATCTGGACACACAGTGGCCTAAATCAGAATTATTCACAGATTTTTTTCATATGTATAGAGATGATTTATAAGCTTCGGCTAAATCAGTAAGAATGCGAACAATTTTATCTAACTTGCTGTAATGACATATCTTTTGCTGATAAGGCTTCCCCCACAGTGTAGTGAAGAGCTTTCTTCCGTTATGTCATTTAAGTGCAAGGACACCGCCCAAGGGTACTTTCCCAAGGGGTAGGAAGTACCACCCACTATTCTCTTCTTTCTTCGTGGTTCGTTCAAGGATTCCCCACATTCTCCAAGAGAAGCCAACAGATTTAAATTTTGGTGCTCTGAAACGTCCACGTTGTTTCCAGATGCGAGCTCTGTAGCAATTAATTGAGACAAATCCGCTGGCGCTCCTCCAGCCCTGTCCCGACTGTTTCGGTGCAGCCCGTCACTACAAGAGTTTGCAACGCATAACTGAGTGCAGCACGCATCATCGCTTTCACACTAAAAATAACGTTCATTGAATTAGTTTAAACAATTTTTTTTAGTTCGAGTTTGTTTAAAATGCATACCGTTGAGGCTATTGAAGCGCATTGGCTACCTATATCATCAGCACTGGCAACATAAACAAAAATTAGAAGAAAAAGCCCCACTTGTGACACAAGAAAGTTATTGGGTTTCACCTCACGGATCAAAACCTTTGTAACGCTCCCCATAATACTCTGTTTTTTTCAAAAGTTTCGTTGATAGTTTACTTATGATTTTTTATGTTCAATGCATATTGCGAAATGGTATCGACTTAATCAAATACATTAATGCAATGCATGTTTTTAACTTTTAAACTCAGCAGAAGATAACTAATAAACGTGAATTGTTAATCAAAGTAAGCGTACCTGGTCAATCAATACATCGTCAATCAAAGATATTTAGGAAGTAAACTATTAATCAAGTCATAAAATTCATAAAATAAGCACGAGCAATAAATGAGCGTTTACGTGTTTACGTGGTTTTGTCTCAATACTATAATGATATGGTTTATGTCATTGCCGTTCGGGTCTTGATTATACTTGTGTTTCATATCGTTAACAGTAGCTAAAGTTTTTTACAAGATAATTACCTAGATAATTTTTATGTTTTATTACTACGTTTGTAAATCATAATTTTTGTAATGAATTGAATGATTAATGATGAATGATAAAATCTGAAGCAATACAAGAAAATAGTATAAAGATAGCAAAGCTTGCTTTCTTATGTCAGTCGAGCTAAAACCTTTTCAGGTTTCCCGGAAGATAAATGGCTTCTGTTTATTTTCCATTATCACTTGGTAACTGGCTTCTGAATGTTAATAAACCCTTTTATTTAGCCAGTTTGGGTTTCATGGGAGTATTTTATGCTTCTTCATTACAATATTCTAAATAATATGGATACTTTTAAGGTAGCACCTTCAAAATTGAAAATAAGTATGAATGACATTCACAATGGAAAAATTAAATAGAGTTGGTGGCCGAAGACTGGAATTAGTTTGCGTCCTGTGTAATGAATCTTTAGCCGATTTAGAAAAAACCTGTGCTGCTGGTGCTGGTGTAACTTACAACATCAGTAAAAATCAAGGGAAGAATAATAATAACGCAACAGTTGCAGTCGGTGATCATATATCTTCTGAAACAGACACAGCTTTGGCAGACACTGGAGGAGGTGGAGGAGGAACATATCGACTACCAACACCTCGCCACGGAGGATATCTCCCCGCAACTAACGAAGGCCAAAAGGATGTTGTGGCCACCAAATGTGGTCATATGTTTCACCAAGGTTGTCTCCGCAAACATGTTCACAAAACACTAATTGAGTTAGTTAACAAATTATTTTTATGTAGTAATTCTTAATAATCTAAATGATTTGAAAATTAGCATATATTATCAAAAATTAATGAATAACATAATGAGTTGTTTCTTATTTTAAAAAAAGGGGGAAAGGCGGCTCTCTATTTTGTCCAATATGTACCCGACCATTTGCCATGAACCGGCTCTGGCCAGTAATAATCCCACCAACAAGGGCCCAGCGAGAGCGCTACGTTCAGCTAAAGATGATGAAGCAACAAAACGGAGATATGGTAAAGCAGTTGAAAGAAATCCGCGCAAAAATTGCAGAGGAGGAGAGTCGTCTTAGCAAGATCAAAGAGGAATCTGAAGAATGCCTTGAAGATATTCAGCAAAAGCAAAAATTATTAGACTCGGTTAATGGGCCAACAAACAAGGAAATGGTGGAACTCACAAAGATGCATATGAAACGACAAGAGATTTTACACGTGGTCACTCAGCACAACGCAGATCTTCTGAAACTTCTCGCTGAAGAGTCCAATATTAGTACGAGCACGGCTGAAAAGATGATAAATGTAAAAAATAACAACCATTATCAAAACAACGTTCTCAACAGCAGTACGCAGCATATCCTCAATTACAACGCAAAGCTTCCTCATCATCAGCAGTCTCGACGAAGTTCCAAGAACAAAGTTCAGTTTGAAAATACCTCAGAGCTCTACCTTCCTCTACAAGATGAAAAGAAAGGCTCGAAAAAGGACAGAAAGAAATCAAGCGATAAAAGCAAACGAAAAAGCAGCAAGAAAAAGAGTAAAAGGCAACTTGATAAGGAGCTGAGAGAAGACATAAGAAAAGAAAGTGAAATGTTGCCCATCACACCTCGTAATAACAGAACTGGTGGTGGTAGTAGTAGTCGTGGATCTCTAATGCTGAAACAAAACCCTTCAGAGGTTATGCCGATGCATGAAACTATTATAAATGCTGCTACAAAGGAGTACCCCATTTTATTACGGAATACCGGGAGTCGGCCTGTGGACACTGTCATGAAATGGAACATGGAATCAGTAAGAGAGCTAATGAGTTCAGGTAATTTGTCTGACGAAAGTGAGATCAATCTCGTTCCTGCAGGTTACGAAAACAGGGGAGGGCAAGGAGCAGTACATTTTAATCAAGGACAATATAACGAGAGGAATTCCAAACTTCAGCAACCTGGAAGTGGTGGTGGAACACTTCCGATTCTCAAGTTCCCCCAGAAAAATTCCACTAACATTATGCTAGCAAGGAAGGCTCCAATCATTCTTAATAAAAATATTTATGACGACAGTAGAAAGGTCAAAAAATAAAGAATTATTAGTTGCAAATAATCCTCTTTTAATTTAGAACTTGGAATCGCTTTTGTGCAAATTAATTTCAACGGAATCTTTTTTTTTCATGGTTGGTTATACTCATTAGTTTTCTTACATTAGTATTTATATTTATTTTATTAGATGACTTTGTTTGATCAAGGCCATTAATTGGGTTTTAATTTTAAGGTTTTGCCACAAATGCCACAATCAATTTTTCCAGACATGTACATCTACATAATCGCAATAACTTTTGTTGTTTGATGCTGAAAATTTTATGCTAACTTTTGTACTATTTTATACTATTTCGTATATAAAAGATTTAAGCCTTGAAAATCCAGTTTTTTCACGATTCATTGTAATCAAATAAAATCCTGATTTCGTCGATTGCAATAATGCTAATGATGATGGAAATGACAGTAACGAATTGTAAATTGTAAAGAAGGTGTGACTAGGTATGAATGAGGATTCACCACATTACTATAGTATGCTGCTCCACAAATTCCTTCAGTATCAAAGATTTACTTTAATCCAATATTCAGCTTACCCATGCATGTGGTGAGTGCGAGATCTCGTTATATTCTCGCTTAATTGTAATCGCAGAATGTGATTGAAAAAATGCACGCGAAATCACAATGAACAATACAAACACGAATCCAGCACAAAATAATTGCCATTTCATTTAATGTTTTAACCTCATTGAATACATGAGTTTGCTGTTTTGTAAATAACGAAAAGGGATAAAAGTTTGTTCAAAGATTATTAAGGCACTACTGTGTCGATAAAAAATGATGTATTAAATTTTAAATTTTAATGCAGTCCTCTTTAGACGTGAATCGTGACGTGAGTACTGACGTTTAATATTTCAAACAGGTAGTGGAAACAATGACATTAAACACATAAACATTTATCTGGCAAATAACATCATAAAAATTGAAATTGCAATGCATATTATAGCGCATCGTTTTTTATCTGACTTTATTTCCTACGAATTAGGAAGAAATATCACTGATGAGATTACTGAAAATATGACACCATTTTTGTTTGATAAACATTTTACGCAGTAATTGTCTATACTTTTTTTAATTCATGTGTAATTTCAGTCAGTTCAAGAAGTGGTTTCCTAACTTAGGAATTTCTAATTTGTTTCAGGCTTTTTTATTATATAAGAACAGTAAAAAAGTATAATTTATTCCACAAGCTTAATAATGATTAGATACGAGACCTGAAATGTTAAAATTAAAATCAAGTATGAACTTTGCTCTTCTCTGTATAGGTATGCTTGGAATGTTGTTGTGAATTTTTACGCATTAGTTAATAGGTAGTACAGTAGAATTTCAGAGAAAACCATGAATTTCCCGGAAAAACTGAATAACGTAATCATGACACTGTCATTTGAAGAAATAGGTTATATCACCTTCCCACAATGTAAAATGCTGTATTAACATTCGTTAGTTTTGGCTTTTGTGCTAACATTTTTGTCATCTCTTATCTTAAAACAAATACACACTTATTCTCTTTCCAATTGCTTCTTATTCAACCCACTCACATTTTCTCGTAATCTCTCATAGATCATGCTGTACGTGACTAGTTGCTCAAAAGAGTTGGATTCTGTCAAACCATCACCAAAAACCTATGGATTTATATTAATTGCTTATTATGCATCCTTATATTTATTACAAATTGAAAGTTGAAGCTCGTAGAGAACTTCAACGATTTATTAAACTCATATTTTAAATCCCTAGAATGAAGCAGTTAATTTGAAATTTGCAATGCTAAAGCTGAATATAAATCAGCATGTTTTTTCTTATTGTACTTCTCATTTTAGCTGACGTCTCATTAATAAATTAAGATATAATTGGTTTTCCACTTATAACTTTTTACAAAGTAAAAATACAATTCGTCGACAGTTTTGTTTATAACAAGCAAGCAAAAAGTAAAACTATTATTATTGGTATGATAAATTATTACGAATTTTAATAAGACAAGATTAGTTACGAACGAACAAAGCAGCCAAACGTACAATATTACTCCTTATTGCTTTCCAATGCCACTTCATCTGCTATTTTAATCAATACCTGATGGTTCACCCTTCTTATCATCATCGTTATTTCTGACAAGTTAGTTGGTGCCATATGTTTCTTTATTTTATAGCTGAGACGATAGCTAATAAAGATTTAGAAAATAAAAACAAAATTTATGTGAATCTGTGTTTTCATGACCGAAACTGTAGTAAATATACAATTATTCGCCTATGCAATGATTGTATTGCTAAACTGTTTTCCATCCGGACTTGGACAGGCAAGCACACTTAAAAAGTTAAAAGTATATCAAGATAGGATTAAACGATAAAGCAAATCGGTATGTTGTTGTTGTTGTTGCTTGCAAATCGAATCCTGCGATGATATATGGACCGATGTGTGGCTCATTTCAATCTGACAATAAATATTGGCAATAGACTTTTAAAGCAGGAAGGTAATTTTAGAAACTTATTTTTCTTTCTCCTCGACTCTTTTTCTCAAGATTTTCTCCTTAGGTAATTCAATCTTCAGGAAAGACAGACAGAAAGAGAGTGAGAGAGAGAGAGAGAATTAAACCCCACAGAAGCGTCGTGCGTGGTTAAAAGGACAAGGAGCAGTTAAGTTGGCTGTTGTTGAAGAAGATGATGATGATGACGTTGTGGTGATGAGATAAGAATGTTTATTGAGAAGTTGCAAAAATGTAGAATAGTAACAAGGAGTTCTTTGGTATTGAGAAACCGCTTTAGTTATTCTCTCTCTTTAAACTTTGACTACTACAAAAAACTAAAAAAATACGGTGGATTATAAACCGACATTCCTAGGAAAAGAATGCACAAAGAACTGCAATACTAGGCAATAATAGGCATTATGCAGCAGTAGTTGATATAGCATTTTACTTTTTACTTACCTTCATACTCATCCATCGCATCGCGCATCGGTTGGTCTTTCGCTTTAACATTTATTATGGCTCCTAAAAAGAGTATGTACCTTACTACATAAATACATAAAAAACGACCACAATAATGCGATAGGCTTTATGACTTAGTATGAGGATTGTTTTATATTATTAGTCAGCAGCAGCATTGCATATCCTCTACAAAATGAACGCACAAGAAATGTCAGTCATTCTCTTTGTCAGTCAACAACAACAGGAGCAGTCAAAAGGGGGAACGTGAAGTTTTAACTGATTTTACTTTTATCCCACAATTTAAAGTATTTATTCCTGGTTCATCCACGTAAAATCAACTTTTTTAATACAAAGTATTGGTGACATAACAAACAGAAGCAGTGAAAAACGTGGAAGAAGATAAGAGAGATTTCCATGTAGAAATAAATACAAATACAAATTACTGGAATTTTTCATTGCTGAACTGAAGAGTTTCTACCAAGTAATTAAGAACAAGAGCTCTTTTGATTCACATTTTTGTAAATTAGATATGTTTCTCTGTAGTAATTACTCAACGACATCCTGTGAGTCCTCCTGACTAACTTCACGAAAGTGTGCAATAAAAAGTTTTTAGCACATTTGGAGGGCAAACACACATAATTTTGTTTTAGATACGTGTCGTCGTCGTGTTATAATATTTGCGCAAACTGCACATTTTATCTTAAGGTTTGTTACGGGTCACTATTCATTACCATTTACCACTGCATTGTATAAATGAGCGCCACCATATCATCCTAGAGGTTAGACGTTTCATCAAATAGCAATGATATCGACTTTTGCCTCGTCTCCTGCTACTTTTAACCACGTAAAAATGCCGTTTTAAAGTAAATGTACGTGAAAGTGCTTTATTTTTCTATTTATTAAGTGATTGATCGTGCCAGTTGGTGGACAGACTCAGAATAGACGGCTCAGTTGTTGCTTAGAATTGGCAATTTTTGTGCACGTTTTTGCAAATATGTTGTATAACCTTGCATTACTGCTTTAACTTGTCTTGGATTTCGACGTTTAGTGCTCTCATGTGTAAATCTGAGGTGCTTTAATAAAGCAATTACTAAAATCTTTGAAAATAAATTGTCATTGATTGTGCTATTCCTACTTTTGCGAATGGAAAGAAAAAGAAAGGAATAAAGACAAAGTCTCACGTTCCCCTAGTCAGTACCAAACTTTATATTTCAAGCAATTCAAATCGTTCAAAATGATACTCACTAATAGAAAACAGCCTACTTTATTTAATGTGGGTTTTATCTTGACTTTCTGCATTCTTTTAATGTCCTCCTCATTAACAATTGGAGAAAAGGACTTAACGATAACTATTTTGCATACAAATGATGTACATTCAAGATTCGCACAGACGAATAAGCATAGTGGAGCCTGTTCACTTCAGGAGGAGCAAACAAACCAGTGTTATGGAGGATTTGCAAGACTTCACTACAAGGTACACAGTACAAAACATGCATAGAAACGTCTTCAATTTAAAACAGTAGGACCTTATATAGTAGCATTGTTAGTGGTTGACAATGCTGACATTTCTCGTAAAATTTATTGTAATTTATTATTAAGGATATAGTTGTTGATGAAAATTGCAAATGCAATACTCGTAGTACTACAGCAAAACAACAGCGAGAGAGGATGCGATTTATTTAAGCACTTGATTTGATATATGAAATGATAATAATGATGACGACGATTTGTATAACGGGACGGTAATAAATGTTTCTGATCGTTATTTATCTTTATTTATCTAATGTATGTATTTGTAATAATAATAATACAACAGGTCAAAGAAATCCGGTCCACTCATAAAAATGTTTTGTACCTGTCTGGCGGAGATTACTATCAGGGGACTGTTTGGTACACTATACACAAGTGGCGCATAATTTCTGAGCTGGTTAATACGCTTAATCACACTGCACTTGCGCTAGGAAATCACGAATTTGATGATAATATCGCCGGTCTCATTCCTTTTGTGGATGCTGCAACTTTCCCAATCGTTGATGCAAATATTGATGCTACCGAAGAGCCAGACTTCCTTGCAAGGCAGAGGAATGGAAAAATATCTAAATCAGTTGTTGTCACTGCGGATAATGGTGCTAAAATTGGGGTAATTGGTTTCACAACAGAAGATACCCCCAGCATATCAAACCCAGGAAAACTTAAGTTTCTTGATGTTGTAAAATCTGTAAACGAGGAAGCTGCCAGATTGCAGTCTGAAGAAGGAGTGAAAATTCTCATCGCATTGGGTCATGGAGGTTTCGATGTAGATCAAAAAATTGCGGAACAATGCCCGTTAATTGATGCCGTTGTTGGAGGTCACACTAATACGTTTTTGTATACTGGCACCCCTCCGAGTATTGAGAAACCGCTTGGTGATTACCCTTTTATAGTGACTCAAGAATCAGGAAGGAAAGTTCCTATTGTCCAAGCATACGCTTTTGGAAAATATTTGGGGTATCTGAATATAACATTTGATGAAAATGGAGATTTGAAAAGTGCATCTGGCAATCCTATTCTATTAGACAGCTCAGTACCTCAAGACGAAAGGCTTCTGGCAAGAGTAAATGAATGGGGGAGAAATGTGACTGAATTTACCAAAGAAGAGGTGGGAACGACAAGGGTATTCCTTAACGGAAAGTCAGAAGAATGTCGGTTGAAGGAGTGTAATCTGGGAAACTTTATCGCAGACGCAATGGTATTTATTGTAAGTACCATTAAAGATTCAGTCGAATGTCAATCTATAACTATTAATGTTAAAATGAAAAACTGTTTGCATTCAATGATTATACGATGGTTTGCAATTTGTACCAGAACATGAAATATGCTGACGAAAAGTCTTGGAGCGACGTGACAATGGCTTTGATGAACGCAGGTGGTATCCGTGGCTCAATTGATGAGACAGCGAAAGACGGAAGCATAAGCATGGAAGATGTTTTGCAAGTACTTCCCTTCCAAAACACGATTGACTTGATTGAGATAAAAGGTTCCGACTTGAAGGACACTTTTGAATATTCTGTCACCGGGTATGACCCAAAAGGATACCGGCTGGCCGGAAAATTCCTTCAAGTATCTGGTATAAAAGTCAAGTTCGATATGAGCAAACCTAACGGATCTCGTGTCAAAAGTATTAAAGTTCTTTGCAAAAATTGCCGTGAACCGTCATATCAACCATTGAACGAAACGCAAATTTATAAATTGGCCGTGCCAACTTATATTCGAACAGGTGGAGACGGTTTTACGATTTTAAGGGATAAATCAATCGCACACCATTTATCAGGTACAACACATTTCCATATAAAGCAGCTTGTATTTCATTTCTTGGTATTTTTATGTTTATTTTAAAATTATTGATATTTTTCTAGGAATATTGGACTCTGATATGCTTGTCGAATATCTCAAATACAAAAGTCCTGTTATTCAGGCCGTGGAAGGTCGTATTGGTTTTGTTACGGATGGTGATTGCAACGATGGTACAAGAGTTTCAGTCTCTACTAAAACTTTCACAATTTACTTCTTCATCTTACTTTGTTTCAGCTCGTACTTCGCAATCTAATTAAAATCAGTGTAGGTATTTTTGCAATATTCTTCTTCTGTCCTGTGTGCCATTTCATTTCAACAATGTTTCAGCGTTTTTTAAATTTCCTTTACAATAGAATTTTGACATGACATTATGTTACCCAATAATTCACAGGTAAAAAGTCCTTCTGAGCTGCCAACATGCTGTTTAAGTAAATCTTATTGACCAAGAAAGACCACACTCATTTTCTANTTTTTTAAATTTCCTTTACAATAGAATTTTGACATGACATTATGTTACCCAATAATTCACAGGTAAAAAGTCCTTCTGAGCTGCCAACATGCTGTTTAAGTAAATCTTATTGACCAAGAAAGACCACACTCATTTTCTAAAGCCGGTGCTATAAGCTTGTCCGAGTACACATTATCAATTGTATAACGTTTCGAGTTTTGAAAATGTTAAACGAAATAATTAAGATAGTTGAGATAAAAAAGTAATTGCATGAATATTTTCTGCGCAAATCTTTAAATAGCTGTTTAAAACTGAAATATCACCGTTTAGTTGGAGCTTTATTAATTGACTTTAAATATCTTTTAATCCACATGTACTTATGAATTCATGAAATGAATAGTACTTAATTAGCTTTTCCGGTATTTCGTTTAACTTATTTTTATTTAATTTTTATTTGGTAACCCAATAAAATGAAAAAAGTATTTTGCAAATATACCCTTTTATTTTTTATGCAGGTAAATTTTATTCGATTCCATCACTCATGTATTGCATATCGAAATCGGAAATTGAATTTAAAAAATTAGTAGAATGCAAAAATAAATTGCAGCACATGAAATCAAGCCACCCAATACTTAAAGACATTCTACTATTTTGCTTTGAATATACCATACTTTGGAATGGTTTCTTTAAAATATTCAGTAGCCTTTTCTACATCTTCCTTGGGCAGTTTAGGAAAATATTTTAAGATAACATCTTTAACTTCATCATAATCGGAGTAATGTGTGATTGTCCTTGTATTGTCTGTAGCAATGATAACCGAAACTCCACGAATGTGAATCCATTTTCGATCACCATAAACATTCACTTCATCCAGCACATTGCCATCTTTGTCTTCTTCAAAATACCGAAACAAAAAGGGTTGTCGGAGAAAGAAGGATTCATCAACGACAGTGAAGATTCCTGTTAGCGGTTTCACAAAAAACTCCAATGGCCTTGGGGTCATTGTGAAATCATAGCGAACAAATTCAAAGTTCTTGTCTTCCTGTAAGCAATTGGGTAAAATCTCATCATCAATTTACGAGTCTAATTGGAATTTTTACGTACTGAATGAAAAAATTATTATCATGTTACGTAAAGGCTTCCAAAAAGTCCTCCGTCGAGTTGAACTCTTTGGAAAAGACTGCTTCCTTCCTCAGAAAGCTTATACCGATAGCGTAAGCCTGCAGCCGTTTGCGTATATGGTAGTTCATTGATTCGGATAGGTTCCGCAAACGGAAGCGCAACTCCCAACTCAAGAAGGTATTTTTCTTCCGGACTGAATTCAACGATGCAGATTACATGGTTATCAGGATAATTTCCAGGTCCATGTACGAAACCAGAGACAGAATACGCATTAAATCCTATCGCTTTCAGTAAGAGAGTCAAAAAGCCGTTTTGGATGACGCATGCACCACCCACCCCTTTTAAACCAGTTGCCTTCGTAATTTCTGAATCAGGGGCCACTCTTTCCTCCGGAGAGGTAGCGGTCATTGAAATGTTCTAAAGCAAGAAAAGAATGATAACGCTTTTCATTATTAAAAAAACTTCATTTACACACTTTATAAGAAATAGAAACGTTGCGTACCTGAAAATATGTGTGGTGAGCATAATAGGCTATTATGGTTCGGAGGAATTCTTTTTTGTCCTTCTTCAAAACTTCTTCCCAGTTTTTAAAACGAAGGTCGATCTCCAGGAAAGATTTGGCTTCTTCAAGCGATAACGCCATATTATTGGCTCTTGGTTGTCCGACTTATCTACACGTACCGTTTAAAAATAAAATAATAGTTTCTGAAAAGTTCTTCTGTTGAACCAGAATCTTTCAAGCCTTCTACTAAATTCACTTTGTTGGACCGTGAATTGATCACCTACTATTCCAAAAGTTTTCTTTTAGCTAGCTACGGTATCGGTTAGGTCACCAGTTGGAACTGGAAGCTGTAATGCTCGCTCACACACTTACAAATCACTTGAAGTAATATTCATTCTGTAGTAGTTTTTAATTGATTATGTGATAGAATTGAAAGCTACTTTAATCAGTAATAGCGTGTTTTGCACAGGTAAAGTAAACCACAGTAAATTAGTAAATGGTTTTCCAACAGCCGCATTATGTCATCTGCCAGTCTGCCAATACTAGGTAAGTAACACGTACTAGGTATATTTCAAGCAAACTTGTCTGAATACCTATGTAAAAGTAAGTCTTAAGTAAAAATCTAGCATGGTTTCAAGGTTGAATTCATTGAGATAGAGACTCGTCAGTGCAGTGCAGTGATCTGATGATATGATGAAGCTTGTTCTCGCAGTATTGTATTTTGATATAGGTTTCTTTGCCATGCAATACCACGCGCATTTAAGTAAAATATCGCTTTGTCAACTACTCGCGTCTGCGTCTGTCTGTTTTAAAAACCAAGCGGAATCTACATGATTTTTTTACTTATTGTATATTCAAGCAAGCTCTGGCCATACTAATCCTTTTTGATTCATTTGATTCATAATATTGCAGTTTTAGGAGAATTCTGATAACTTACATTAGTAATCGTAATATAGCTTAACCTTAATGAATCATTTTAAAAGCAGCTTGTCAATGTCAGTTGAGTTGTGTTACTCAACGCAATCTAATTCAATTGAGCGGCAGACGCAGACAATGAACTTCACAACGCAACACGTTGTAATTGCAAGTCACTGATATAAGCGAAGTGCTGTGATTTATTTTTTTTTTATTTTTTACAACAGTCACTCATAAAAACATTGCGCTGGTAAATGATTATTATTCCAAATCCATTTCACCTGCTCATATTTAACGGACAATGACAACATGAGTTTAAAATGGAAAATATATGTACTCATTAATTTATGTAATCGGAAAGATAGCATTTTATTTTATTAGATTGATTCACAAGATTTGCTTGCTTTTTGCTAATTATAAATAATTATAATAGATATAAAATAGATTTATCCTAATAAATCTATTAGATATAATATAATATAATTGCTTTTATATAGATTTTGCCTTTAAAAAATCCATATTTTGGAACAGTGTCATTGAAAACAATAACTTTCTCCTACATTTATTGGTATTTTTGGAGAATTTTGAAGAATGTAGGATTGATTTGTCATTAATTATAAAATCGGTACCGATGACATTAGAACTGAAACTCCTCTCGAATAAGAATCCGTTTCCATCGCCATTCTACCAACAAATAATTACTCCTACTCATTCTCTTCGAAATATTAGAACCAAAAATGCTGTCGATAGAAAAGGTTTCGTCAATGATTCGCTTGACATTACCTACGTACTTTAAAATAAAAGTTGATTGAAAATGCAGGCCAGTCGATGACAAATGAAATACCCATACTTACTTCGAAAAGAAATGAATCTATGGAGGACTAAGGAGCATGAAGTTTCGCGCTGGAGCTGAAAATCGAAACACTTTTCTTTTGTTGAATTTCGTAGAATTTGTCTACTTGCTCATTGTCCAAAAGAAAAGTTTTAAATACTACTTTACTTTTTTAAGTTAAATGAATGTATCACAGGTATTCTGGTACCTTGACTAAAAGAGCCTAAATAGCTAACAGGAAAACGATACCAAACAACAAACCAAAAGCTTGTACCAAAATCAACAACTCATTTTTACTGCTATTCCTCGAAAAGTAATAATTACAAAGTTTATTTATGCTTATTCTCTATATACCGCCCCGATAAACATGTTATTTCAACAGCAGCAGGTGTTACTGTACCTAAAATTGGTCACGAGAATAATGGGAGACCAGCAGAGCACAGATCGAAAGAGCTCAACAGATGCAAGGGGAATAGAGAATGGGTGTTTATTAATCCTTCGATGAAAGTTAGAAGCGGCTCCAGTTTGTGATTTACATGATTTACTTACAATGATTTATGACAACACTTTTACAGTACTTTGTTTTGATTTTCAAAACCATAATTAGTTAAAATTATATTAGTAGTGCCTGCCGTTGTCTTTAGTCCTAAACAAAACAAAAATGTAGCAAGAAATGTGACATCATAAAACTGGCTGCGTTGCTTTGCTAAAAAGTCAGAGAGAAGTTGTTAGTTGGGTTGGGTTGCGGCTGATCAGATTTCACAAATTTCTGTAAGTGTGTAAGTACATTTATCGGAGTTAGCTTTTATTATTTGAAATATTGTATAAATATTAAACATTATGTTATATATTATGACTTCTGCTTAATACACGTGGTTGCGTCATTGCGTCATAAAGTCATTACCACCACCATACCACCATTCGTAAGTAAGTAAGTATATGTTAATAATATTTGACATAATTTTTTCCCCCGCTTTGCGTGTATAAATAACAAAAATATGCTTTCATTTTACTTCCTCTTCATTCTTTCTTACATTAGAACTTAGAACTTAAAACTAATTGTAAGCGACATAGACGAAGTCGCAATAGCTAATGGGGGGATTGGAGATATTGGGGAGAGGATGATGATATGATCATGAAAAATAAACGTAACTTTAGACTTTATATACTACTTAAACATATTAAAGCACGAAAAATGATGAGACGGAAGGGAATAAAAATTATAGGATACGATATTATACGATGATGGATGACTAATACAGGATTGCCGATTGCAGCAAAGCCAAAACCGGCAATAATTTTCACAGTTTTTACTACTACTACTTTGATCAGATTATAGTAATTACTTTACTATAAACAAGGTCAACGAAAGGTTTGAATTCGTCGTCACCAAAATTAATGCTCCACAATCATACATGCACAGCACATCAAACTTAAATTAAAAATACATACCCATTTTAATGATTCATTTATTGTTTCGTTCTCTTGTCTGCACAATAGTTTGTTTGTTCTCATTCTTTTAATTAGTACAATGCGTCACTACACTACTCCTTAACTCACTACTGAGAAAGTGAAAACTCAGCGAGTATGTTATGCTTCATTAAATAAAAGTAAATTATGGAAAACAAAAGACAATTCGTTAATTCATTCATTCATACAATGTGATACAGTATGAATTTTTTTTCTTTAACTTAGCTCGAAGAATATATTTATGAAAGGAAGTAATATCATCATCAATTGAATCCAGAATCATTCATCTTCATCATTAAAATTTTAAAATAATCCTGTATGCAATGCAACTGCACTTAACTGCAGTCAGTGCGTGTAGTATGGTAGTGGAACTTTATTTATGTCGTAACAAAAACAGGAAATAGATATCTATGAACGTTACATAATAATGTAAATTCGCTATAAAACGCTGAAAGGCACAGACAGAATCTTACCTTACTATTTTGGAATGTTTCGCAACAACAACGATAATCATCGAATTGAGTTTATCGACTGAATACCGATACCAATAATATGCAATGAAGTAGTGTTGTTGTGTGTGAGTGTGTTGTCTCTCCGGTTTCTTTCTTCATTGCATCTCTTTCTTGTCTTAGCTAGAGACAAACTATCAAATCAACTTACAAGCGATCGGGCGAGCGAGCGCGAGCCTGTCATCACTTTATGCAAATTTCTGAGAGAGGAAAGAACAAAAAATCGTATCTGGCGTATTGGAAAAGTGGTAAAAAACTGCACTACACTACCATTGCATTGCGGTGTCCATCATCGCATCATCATCGCATGGCTCCTTCTCGGAGGATGAACAAAGGAATGAAGAGAAGAGTAAAGGGACCAGTGCAGTATATATAGTTGCTTTTAGCTTATAACTTATATTCAGTGCAAGCTGTGCAAGAGGCAGAGTATGCGAATGCGACTAGTGCGAGTAGTGGTAAAAAAGTAGAATCGAACTACAAAAATAACGTTCTCAGTGAAGCTGTCATTTAACGTGGGTGGTCGCGGTCGGTCTCCTCGTACTTTTGTTTTGGTGTACTCTCCAAGAGGATTATATAATCAATCAGTAGTACGTACATATTATTACGGCGCATGCTCGTATTGCAGCGATCGAGTCTCTCTTACTATTCCGATTTAGTTTTTAACTATTTAGTACGAGTCGATAAATGTTTCATTTTGACAGAAGCATCATCCACATTATCGTTCATTTTAATAGTTTGTGCAAGTGATTGATTAGCTGAAGTTATTAATTCAATCTTTCTCTGGCTCGAAAACGTAAGCTTTATCATTTATCTTAATTTGTACAGAAGTTAAGATTGTTGTGAGTTATTAAAATTCTACAACTATAACAAAAGCAAAGATTTCTTTTTCAAAATGAACTCTATCAAACAATTTATACCTGTTGAACTTTACCCACCACCTTGATCTCATTTACATTTTCGTTGTTGGATTCTTTTGCCTGCTTGGTCTCGTAGCCGATTCTTTTTCATTCTGATTTTTACCAATTCGTACCTGAAGATCGGAGACTGTCCCTTTGACAGTACCACCTTGATCTCATTTACATTTTCTGATTTTCGTTGTTGGATTCTTTTGCCTGCTTGGTCTCGTAGCCGATTCTTTTTCATTCTGATTTTTACCAATTCGTACCTGAAGATCGGAGACTGTCCCTTTGACAGCACTACTGTTTGTTTTGAAATAGTCAATTGAAGTAAACAGCGATTTAACAATAAGATAAGAAGTCAAGTATCAACAGCTGCCAACTAAGTCATCTTTAGAGTTTGATTATTAATATTATTATTGACCAACGTAAGCAAGTGAAGGTAGGGTAGAAGGATATTGAAAAATAGCATTCATTTTTTAATTAATTGAATGAAATATCATTATCAAAATTAAATAGAATCAGTTCACTACTACAGATAGATGAATGGATTTCATCATTCATCGTTTTTTCCAAGTTGTTAGCAATGACAGAAACAGAAAAGGTGGTGATGGATAGTGATTGATTAAACTTTTTAAATAGTTTAACGTGGTAGTAGCATTTAAACCATTTTACTGGAAGTCAAAATCTCAAAGTTGATTGATAAGTTTTTTATTCACTAACCAGTGTGGCAGTTACATAACTATTTATGATCAGTTGTCAGTCTCTGATGTAAAATTGCATTTTAATAGTAAGTAATAAAAAAATTAAGCCATGCAAATGTAGGAGCAGTTAAACCTGAATTTCTGAGAAGTAGACAGACGTGAATCAAGCTTTTCAGTTTTCCTTTGGTTAAATCAGACAGAAGCTATTTTGGATACCTTAGTAACAGAAGACATCAGAGCATACCTAATTTCGTAATTTTTGGATCTTCTGCAATTTTTTAAAAATCTTAACCATTTGACTTGACAGGTGGGTTAGTTCTCTTTAATTTTAATGGTTTTAAACATTTTGAAGTTTTTCGCTTTCAGCTTAATTGTAAAATAGCCACTGTAGTAGTTAAAGATTTGTGTTTGTGTTAGGCATACAGGGGCATTGTGAGTGATCGAGTAATATTTCATATATGTTTTATAGTTTGAGTTGTTTTTATTACCAGAAGCTTCATTCCAGTGCTTCAAAAGCCCTTACCAGCAGCAAAATGGGCTTCACATGCTTCATATGCCAGTGTGCTTTCAATGAAGGAATTCCAGCGAAAACTAACGTGGGAGCTGGCGACGGTCATCAGCAAGGAAAACCTGTATCAGCCACTAAATGTGGTCACTTGTTCCATTCAGATTGCTTGAAACAACATTTTGACAGGTTTTCACAAAACGGTAAGGGTTAAGGGTGTTTTATTTTATACTTTTTAAAACTCGCAAATCACAAATAATACGTGTACGATTCGTCGGCACTGGACACTCACCTTGAATTTTATGTAACATAATAATATGTCTTCGATTGTCGATTTTGCAGCTTGGATTACTAAACCATGCCCAGCGTGTAATGCCACTTTGGCGGCACAAGATGTTCTGCGGGTTCATGCTTGCCCTGTTGATATCATGGCTTCACGACAAGGACCTGCGATGGAAAAGTTACTGGAAATCAAGAAGCAACTTCAAATTGAAAACGGAGATTTGGTTAAGCGGTTGGAGGCGTCCTACAAGCAAAATAAGAGCTTGATTATGGAAAAAGAGAATGAACAGTAAGTTAAATCCGTTGCGTGTTGTGTTTACCGACAGACAACCGAACATATCTGTTTCTGTTGTACTAACTAAAGCTGTTGTTAGCTTAACTGTACGAATTTTTATCAATGCTATTTCCATACATTTAGATAGTTTACTTCCTATTAACTACATAATGATAATGCTAATTATTACTCAATATTTTTTAATTTTAGACGGCAGAAGGAAGAGCTTCAGATTCGTATGGAACACGTCGTGCGTATTAACAGCATGCATGTGTCTGATCTTGACCGCTGCAAGACGGAAACTGAGAAGCTCAAGAACATTATTATGTAAGACTAACTTAAGTTTTGTTTCATGTTAGTTGTCACGTTGTCAGTGATCCTTTCCTTTCAATCTACCTACCACTTACTATTGACTAAAAGACAAAATTATCTGTGCTGTGTATTTGGATAGAACGTTGACAGCTAAATTAACCGGAAATTCAGCTGGCGAAGATTTCAATAATGGAATGGTATCCACTCATGCCAATCACGGTCAACGATTGTGGAGCACGGAAGATGTTCCACCAGCACCATTTGCAATACTTTCTGGCAGCACGAATAATGACTGCGCGCGGGTTCCGAACATGAGCCATCCTCATCCTCCCGGGCTAACCCTTGCTGCGCCTGCGGCTCCCATTCAATGGAATGCTGATACTCCAAGTCCAAGCTCTCTTGGTCTCATTGAAGGAAATCATGCTACTACTAATATCCGTAACTCTGCTACTGGCAATTCCGAAGTTAAGATGCTGTACCCATTTCCAGACAAACCTACGGTTTACGATATCGATTTAATCGAGAGTGGCAGAAATGGCAGTTTTGGAAGCAGTACTAATGGTTTGTCGTCGCGCTGGGATGCTTTGTCTCCAACTCTATCCAATCTGCCGTGGAGGAGTAATGTTTCGAATGAGAAAGAGAAATCTCTTAACTCAAGAAACGAGGGAGCCAGTCTTTTAACCGCACGTCCATCCAGTAGTGCTCAACAAATTGAAACTAAAGGGGCAGCCATTACGTCCAGGGAGGAATCTGCAGAAAGGGGTTGTAAGTTTTAAAAAGTATTTTTATCACTGACAATATTGCATTTATTAGTATGATTAGTTACATGTTACATTAGATAATTTAATAGGTATGTATTATTACATGTCATGACTATTTGTTTTTGTTATCTTTTAAGTTGAGGGAGATGAAGATTTGGATATCGATAATTCCGGCAAGTGGCATGAGAAAAGGCGCAGAGGCAGACCTGGTAGCAAAGGGCGAAGGCAAAGTAGTTCTTCTGCTAGTGCTACTGGCACAAATCAAGATTACTCAAAAGACAGACAATTGTATGGATGGTTTAACTGCACTACGTGCAATGCCAAGTGGGGGTCAAGCCATACTTTTATGAATCAACCGCAAACATGTCGCTACTGCAAAACTGAATGTCAGCCCTTTGATCAGGTCAGATAATCGCTTTATCAAGTTTCATCTTTTACTAAGTTTTTAATTTAGTTAATGCATAATATTCTAGTAAATATGCCATACCTAATTACCCCACATCATATACCTATTATTAATTTATGATTTATATGGATTATTTTGTCGTTTGTCATATTGCAGGGTCCAGTAGTTCCTCGACGGCAACTCGATGAGATGAATAAAACCAAGGATGATAAGCATGAGCCAACAAAGGGCGGAAAAAAGAAGGATAGTTTGTAAACAATTGCAAACATAAACGCAGCATACTTAAATATTATATCTAGTACAAAAGCACTGTAGCTGAGTTGATGAAATTAATGAACTATTAATATAATCAGTGTTTTGAATAATTATTAAATGTAGCTAATTTGTTGGCATGTAAAAGCTGTTGGATAAAAATAAAAACGAGTTCAATAATAATAATCGTGACGTGACTGATTGGTGGTGACTAATTTTAATTTGTATGCAGGTATTTTTATAACAGTTGAGATAAGAATTTAAGAATTAGAAGTATTAGTGTTATTAGAGGTAAGTGTTAGTGGTTGTATGCATGCTGTATTTATTCAAATACTTCAATATGGTATATTATGATTATCTTATATTAGTATGATTCTTACCACAAGAAAGAATAATATGAAAAAATATAAACTGTATCCCCCTTAAGTCTTTTATCCATTCCTTTATGCCGATAGTAATAATGTTATTTTCTTTCAGAAACAAATGATTGGTTTGGTGACAGTAATATAGGAAAAAATGTGATGTAATGATTGTGAGAGAGAATTGGTGCATGTTAAAAAAAGGTTTTAATTTTTAAATAAATGAAAACGGTCGTAGCTATGAATTTTACACCTTTAAGAGGCTATTTGGTCGGACTTGATTTAAACGCATACGATTTCACTACGAAAACAGTTGTACTGATAATTTGACAGGTTAGGTGTTTATTTATTGGAGTAAACTTCAACTTCTGAATTGCATTTTGCATACAAAGTAAAAAAATGGGAAATTGTAGTATATAGTTTTGTTAACGACAATCTTTTATTCAGTTCATTAATCAATCTTTTGGATTGAGTTACATTTGATTTTTAAGCAAACTGATACAACTTTTCTACAGAAATACAGTGCGATAGACAATTTATCATGTGTAATAATGGCCAGATGATATTCCTTAGTTTTACAAACTATTTTATTTACTTGAATTTTAATCTTATCTAAATAATAGTTGGATTTACGGCACTAAAACTCAAGTTACACAAATTACTACCTTAAATATAAAAACTTAGTTTGCAAAATACAGACATACAAAATTAATACAACACGTCATTGCTTTTTTAAACTAATGGCTGATATCAAAGTACGTACGGTACGTGTAACTAACGAGAGAAGCCATTCAACAAAATGAAAAGCTACTTGGAAAATTCCTAAATACGAGACACCGACAAATCTAGTACAAATGGAACGAAACTGAATGAATAATGATTTGCAACGTTGAAGGTACATACTTAAACTTAAAACACATATTGAGAAACAAAGATTTAAATCGTTCATTAACGATTTAATAGACCTACTAATTTAACTATTTAGAACGGTATTTTATAAGTTGATGAAAAACTTCCATGTAGCTTGTACTTTCAATCACGTGTTGTCCATCTCAATTAGTGATCCCTTCAACAGCGGCCATCACCTTCGCTTGCGCTCTAACTCGCTTCTCGTATTCCAATCTATTTTGACTGCGTAATGCGTAAATAAAACAAAATACAACGTTAATCTTTTAGTTATTGAAAAACTATGATCGGAGCAGGAGCAGGAAGACGAAGTGAATGATATCTCATCGGAAATAGAAATAATTTGCAAAGGCACAGCTTCAATTATGATGTTAGTTATGTTATAGTTAAAAGTGAGAAGATCTGATCTGACTGACATCTGATAGAAAATACATTAGCACAAACGCAAATAATGAAATCTTTGGACATTTATTACAAAATTACCCCTTTCTTTCCAGGTATCACACATTCCCAATTCATCAGATTGAGAGTACCATCATCTTTCTTCGTAGGGCGACCAACGAATCCCTGAAAATAGAGTGAGAAAACATTTTTAACACAAAAACCTAACAATGAACAATAAATAGAACAATTATAAATATGTAAGTAAATTATTACGTAGTATAAATGGCATTAACTTACAAACGGATGATCTTTTCTCCACGCTTTCCGCTCTTCAGCCAACCTTGCTAATGCTATTCCACTCATGGTGAGCTAGAAATGAAAGACAAGACTCCAACTGTTGACTGTCTGTTAAATTAATTTAAAAAACCATGCAATTAGCAATGATGCAAAGTATTATTAAATTGATTGACTGATTGATTGATTTACAATATCCAGCTCAATCCAATCGGAACAAAACCAGTTGTTTGATTGATTGAGCTCGATTTGTTTTAAGAAGGTACTATAGTTTGTTACAAACACATCACAAGCAACCAACCAATTAATCACTACGCATTTATTATTGTAAACAACTACTAACTAACTACTTCCTTTAAGGGGTACAATTAATTTGCTATATATTTTCCATTTGTACTTAACATTTAACAGAAGACTGCCTTTCATCTTCTGCAATATTCTACTCTATAATTTTAAATGATATTTACTATTGATAATGTGTCAATAAACCGATATTTCTAGATAAATCATTCACAAAAAATACACACTTTGCGACAATACAAAATTACCTTTAAATAGAGAAACGCTTGCACTTCAAATTCGGTAATTTATTAACTTCCGTCAACTTTTAATTTATTTAAACCAACGAAATTAAAATGAAAAAATTATTTTGCTAAATCCAATTTGCCCACGAAACGAGCGAACCTCGCACAACACAACAAATTGATTTCATCAACTCAAA
>JAHZNJ010002018.1:0-10349 GCA_027744475.1 Lepidocyrtus cf. sotoi NNG-2020 | reverse complement strand
CATACTATTATCTTCAAACTTCTAATATGATATGACGTTTGATTGGAATAGAATGAAGGATGATTTGACAGTGATTTGATGGTCAGATAGGCTACCGTATTGTACTCGAATGATATGATGACGCTTCATTTTCATTTTGCTTTGCTTTGCTTTGAACATGAAATGAAGTAAAGTTGGGTGTGTTTCACCGTGCGTCGTCATCATACTAGTTAGGTTTACGTGAATTCCATCCCTAAATATTTCCATTTCCATAATATCTTTGTACATTACTACTACCACCACTGCAACCGCATGTACTTATTTTAGAACTGACGATATTCTACCAGAATAGGAAATCAATTTTACAGTTTACGATTTATGTTGATAAAAAGCTGATACAATATTTTAGTAATTATGGTATTGCTATCTAATGAAGATACAATATGAACTCTTATTGTTAAATGATATGTAATATAATATGCTAAAAAATTCTAAATTGTTTCTGTTTTTTTCTTGTTTATTTCATGTTTTTCTGCTCTCCTGCCTGTTCAACAAAAATTTATTTTGAAAATCACAAACACATCATGATTGGTTTTGATTTTTTGTTGATTTTTGCTCCAAAATAATACTTACGCTTCTTCAATCCACCATTCGCCACCATCACATCACATCATCACCACACTCAACCCAACAACCATCATCATCATCAACTTTATCATCGCGGCCATTTTGATGTTTCAAACAAACCAAACCTCACAGGAAGTAAGTTCTTACAAATATAATTGTGTATTATTGTCATTTTAGTAGAGTTGGAATAAACTTAGAGTTTCATCATCATCATCGTCATTAGTCCTTTCTTCTAATAAGCTTGACTTGAAGAGACGGACAAAATATTTGTTCGTGTTTTGACAGCATTTGTGACATTAATCCCATTAGCACTGTCCCACTTAATGATTTCGGAATGATATTCAATTTTTGCTTTCTTGTCATTTGTTGAAGGAAAAATCCTTTATTTTGAGCTTTAGCTTCACTATTTACAAATATTTTTCTTAACTAAAACCAATGTATTTTTTTCTGAAGCAAGAGCTAAATGCTGACAATTATTGTCAAACCCACATAGGGTAACACCAATCCCCACACAAACAATGACATATCAAACCAAAAGCTTTAACTTTATTTTTTCCATTCTCATTTTCTCGTCATCATCGTTTCCATCCCCATCATTATCATTAGCTTTTATATTCTTCTAGTAGAATCGGAATCCAATCGGAAAAAGCAAAAATATGGAAAATGACATGAGAAAAATGATCAGATCGTGACTTGACAAGAAATGCATGTTAGTTTCTATTTTCTATGCTATGTATAGTATGTAATGCAGCTTTGCTGTTTGTTGACGATGCGATGCGAGAATGTAAAGCTGTGATGATTCTTCAACTAAACATAAATACCAACAACAGCAGCAAAAACAAGAATTCCGAATGAAATTACCTATCGCTATTGGCTTACTTATTGTGAAATACAACCAAAATCAATTGTACAAAAATTAGTTCCAATTAAATAATTGTGTTTATAATTTTCTTACCAGTTATCGATTGTCGATAAGTATTCACCACAACGATTAATAGATCAATTTATTTGATTTAAATGGATCAATGGTTGACATAAAGAAGTAATATATGATCTTTGAGTAATGTGAGAAAATGTCTACAATTTAAAAAATATTAGCGTCTAATAGTGCAAATGTGGTTTGATTCCTAAAGAAGAATATAGATGCTAAGCACTGTTTTCTTTTTCGCCCACCCCACCACCACATGGCTTTGGCCCATCATCCCCACCACCACTTAGGTCTTGGCGATATGAAAATGTGAAATTTGGGGTCTTGTTCCGACTATAATTTCGCTGCTGCGGCAGCAGCCGCCGCTGCTGCTCAAGCTCAATCTCATGCGTACAATCCTGAAGATTTCATGGCACCATCAAACTTCTAAATTAATTAAATCAAATCAAAAATCAAATCATCAACTCATCAAAATAAACATCAACTAAACAACTTTTTGGATCTCGTTGAATTTAAAAAGGAAACTCAAAACATTGCAATTGCGTCGCAGGACTTTTTGAAGAAACTTTATTTGAACTTTTGTCCTTGTAGCCGCACCACAGCAGCAGCAGCAGCTTTGTCAACCTTCCAATTCCGTACCGAAAAGAAACACCTTCAAACAAAAGGGTTCATTTACAAATAAAATTTTATTGCACGTGAGACCTTGATTTTAATTTTAAAGCTGTTGTGAGCGACTATGCAGGGGGTTATTGTCATGGTCCATCCCGATCCTTCAATACACAAAAATGGTCAGTTTTCTTCTTTTAATCCTTTGACTACGTTACACTCTTAAGTCTCAAAGAGAACTATTTTTAGTTGGTGGATTATGTTTACTTTTAGTCCAAAAGTACCAGAGAATTTTTTGCCTGTGAACAATACTCATTATACTCTGTTTATAATATGATTACAAATAATATTATTCTAAATACTTATTTAAGCAATTAAGCGCATACACACAAAATGATTTGTTTATAATTATGTATTTACAAAATGGATTCGCAATTAATTATAATTTAATTATTTAGCTGCAATGATGAAACTAAAAATGATTAATCAAAAACAACGACAAAAAATCTAATTCCAAACAAACAAAAAGGCCAGAAATCAGTTGAAATGAAATAATTGAAATCACAACGACGGATTGTATTCATAAAGCATTGAAAGAAATTAAATTCGGAACAAGGCGTAATAAATTCCTCTAAAAGGATTCAGTCAGAATTTGATGAAATTTGTTTACGAAATGAAATAGAATTGATTCTGACTTTATCTTGACATGTTTAGGTAGAATTTTTAACATTACTTACTTACATAGGTAAACTTACAAAGATATTTAATTGCAAACATTACCTATAATACGTATACGATTTAAATCTACTCAAAAATATTTAATAATTTACGTAACAGTGTGTATAAAAAGCGTTTATTCTTAAGCAGCATAGTAAAATAAATACGAATAATTTAATCACTACCTTCCTTACACAAACTTAAAAACTACGAAAAAGCTGTACCAAAAAATAGGAAACATCTAAATCTAAAGTAATTAATAAATGATTAAATAGGTAGTTTAACCATAGCTTAGTTAGTAAATCAGAAATAATAAGATGCATCAATGAACTTACAAAATTATTATTTGATGATATGATCACCTCTCTAATTAACGGTTAGCAATGATGGCTCTTTGTAGTACATCAGCCATTTTTTATAATGGCACTCGTATATATGGCGGCATGTCAATGAAGTCACCTTTTTTCATTCCAGTTCCCTTTTAAGGTAATCTTTTTTGCTATCGAGGATAATTTTTCGGTAGGTTTTAAAAATTGTTTTTATTGAGTCATTTTTCTTTTTAAGTGTTTATTTATTAATTCATAAAATATAGCAATTAATTAACTATTTTATAAAGATTCACATTGAACACAAAACGTTGCGTAAAGTTTAGTCGTTTAAATACAAAACTTTAATGTATTACAACAGAGTCTATTCCATCTTGCCGTGATTTTCGTTATAATAGATAATTTTAATTTAAGTAATAAATAATTATTTAGTTACATCCGTATTAAAATTATGACATGCGGAAAAACGAAACATCTACTGGCAATTACTGCAAGCCATCGAAATCAATTCTGTTATTGTCGTTACAGCATAAAAATTTTGAAATAACGTTTATTTACGCTGGAAATAAATTAGTTGCCAAGAAATAATCTTAGGCATTAAATTTTCAACTTCGCAATTTATTTCAACCTAATTAATACTTAATTACTATTTTAATCTATAAAATTCTACAAGGAAAATATTGTGCAGTAATTACATTGCAATATTTATATAAATACCTCTCCCGTATTAAACCTCTAGCAATTCGTATACGATACGATGATCTTCATCACTCACTACATAATTAAGATACTATTATTAATTCTACTTAATAATTTCATTAAACTTCATCATAGTCATCCGAGATAAGATAAAACATCAATTACTTTATTAGGCTACAATTTTTTGTGTAATAAGATGAGTTGAAAGGTGAATGTTTTATTTACAGTGATACGATACAAAAAAATACTTTAAATAGTAAACACACAAGTATTCGATTAATTGTATACGATAAAGATACAGAATACCGCATAATGTACATAATTAATACTTAACCATGCATAACATTTACTTCGTAATAAAAGTAAAGTAAGTAAACAGCTTTAGTTTAGTAAGCCCGGATTATCAGGAACTTCAGGAATCTCATTGGAAAGTTTAGTTTAGACGAAAGTGTTTTTCCTTCTTCGAAGAATACACTAGACACCCCGAAATACCAATGAATGATATTAATAAAATTAATTTAGCGCAGTTAGTAGCTAAATTAGCAATATTTAAGTAGGCTTTACCCTAATTTAGAACGAAACTTAAAAATTAAGCTAAAATTAATTACATACAATTAGACCAAAAAAGCTATACAGAGATACGATATAGCATTTCTATGCTTTGGAAATGGGCTGACAGTGTACGAAATTGTAAAATCTAATTGTAGAGTTCTAAAAAATAAGTAATTTTAATTGTGTGCAATTGCAAGGTAAATGGAACTGCATTGTTATTGATTGTTGTAATTTAATTGGCTAAAATTTACCTAAGATGTGCGCAAAGGCGCATGCCATTTATGAAGCGATTTTTATTTTTTCTTTCAATATTGGTTGAGTACTTTTCAGCTTAGGAATTTGTTTTTTGTAATTTATACATAACTCTTTCTAAGAATTCGCAGTTGATTGTTTTATTACCTTTTATTCTTCGCCCCTCCTTAACTGCAGAACGTGAGTTAAAATTTAAACATGATTTTTTTTCTTACCTTGCTGTGCTGCATCTTCTTCTTTTTCTTTCCATTCAAGATTAATCGACGTGGTCAAACATAAAAGGTTGGTCGGCAGAATAAAGGATTACTGCTACACTACAACAAATTTATAATTGATGATAAAAATACTACTACAACTACTACAGCAGCGCATCAGATCAGCCATTTTGCTATAAAAGATTATCGGTTTATCCTATCGGCTTGGCTTGGCAAGGATTCCTTTTACTTGTTCTGTTCTTGCTGCTTTTTAGCTACATTTACATCTGCGTATAGTTGTCTGATAGTTGTGGTGGTGGTGGTGGTAGTTGTAATATAAACGTGCGTGGTAACACGTCTTGTGGGTGTGAAGTTGATGCATGATACATGTGTTTGCTCAGAATGCCCCTTGATTCTTTTGCAATTCGTCATTTGGTTGTCTTCCAAAAANGTAATATAAACGTGCGTGGTAACACGTCTTGTGGGTGTGAAGTTGATGCATGATACATGTGTTTGCTCAGAATGCCCCTTGATTCTTTTGCAATTCGTCATTTGGTTGTCTTCCAAAAAAATCGTTTGATGCAATTTTCTGTTCATTTCTGCCATTTTACCTAAAATACCGAAGTTTTTCAGCATATACAATAAAAAAGTAAAACACACATTTTTGCAGTAGTGGATCATCACCATTAAAATATTTCTTTAGACTTTTGTTACTGTCATAGAGTAGATCTGTTCGGATTTTTTGGTCGCATATAATTAAATAAATAATAATTTTAAATTTTGCAGTTCCATTTGCATTTCGTAATCACACTATTAAACGATAGATGTAATTTAATAAATGATTTAATAATCGACTTGAGTTACCATTAAATATTTATTAAAGAGCGATTTCTTCAACAGGGAAGGGATGCTAAAACATGAATTTATTTATTGCACCGTAAATATCTTTGAAACGGTTTAAATTCTGGAAAAGAGGTTCGAACAAGTAAACAGTATTATTTACAACTATAATTTTTAAGAACCTTGCAGAAATTTTTGAATTTTATTATAATAAGGCTTGCAATAAAGTAAATAAATTCCCAGTAAAAGTAAAAAGTAATAGTACTAATTAGCACTTGTATTAAAAATAGTTAAATCTAGAATAATTAATATATTTAATAAGAAATCAACTTGTAAATAAAATTTTCTCTTTGCTATATTCTTATAATAATTCAATTCAATACAAATCTCAATATTATGTAAGCATATATGTAGAAAAGAAAATAGGCCAACTTTCTGGATCAAACTTCGGCATTTTTTTTTTTATCGTTTCGTCTTTTTGTAATTAAGCTCATAATTTCTCTCATAAGCTAATTAATTAATTAACGTGTAAACTACACACTTGGATACTTTAAAATGATTACCATTCGTCAATATATAAACCCTGTGAGGTTACATTTAAAACTAATTTATTCGATGTAAGGTATTTAATTACTGAAAAATCTAGTTAGTGAAACCGGACGTGTGTAAACTTTAAACTGTAAACACAAATTAGCTGTAATAACTTTACCGGTAAGTTTTAAATATAAGAAGGTATTTAATGTTAATGAAATGTAAATCTTCAAACAATTTTTAGTAAGCATTGTACAGTTTTTAAATATAATTACTTACTACTCATCATCAATTGTTTTTAATTTGTGTAGAAAAGAAGAAGTGAAAGTGAATGCTGTATAATTGCAATAGTACCATACGTACATGTATATTTTACTATGCATATATAAAATAAATAAATATTATATTAATTATCATTATTTTGTTGTTGTGGTTTGTAATACTTTGTTTTCTTCGTCATAATCGTTTTAAATGTTTTACTAAGCGTAAGCGTAAATATTAAAATGTAAAATGTAAGAATAAAATTATTATTTACTAAATATATCTGTAAGAAATTTATATTAATAGTGAACGTAAACTACGTACAGAAAATAAACAGAATAATAAATAAATAAAAAGATGTGTAGTTTTTAGTACTAAATTGTACACTTCTTGATCAAAACAATATTTGAATTATTTAATAGCGTGTGATTCAATAATAATAATATAAATAATAAAATAAAAAAAACGGTGAGTATTTGTGTTCCAAAAACATTTCGGTTTGCTCTTCTCAGTTTTTTTTTCTTATTTGCATCAGATCGTCCACAAATTATTTTTAAATCGGTGCGGTGGTGGTGTTTGCAAATTTTTACAGTGCGTTCGTTATGCATCCCATCGTGCATTACTTATTTACTTACTTTATCACACATAAATCAAAGCATCTTGTTTTAAATCATGTTTTGAGGAGGATTTCATAAATCAAAAATGAATCGGTGGATATGTGTTCGGTTCGAAAAGCAACAAATAAACTGAAGATGAGTATCTGTATCGCAGCCATAAATAAATCTCTCGTTGCTTTATTTGTAGAACATTGCTCATATTGTGAAAGAAAGAGGAAAAAAGAAGCGCTACATATTTTAGTGCAAATTAGAGGCACCTCAAAAAATTAAAAAGAAAATTTTTATTTCTGTACACTTATATCGAAGACACGTTGGAAAGATCATTTAATTTGATAATAAATTTTAAACTAAAATTTTACGTTTCGTGATGAATTACTAAAATTTACTAATTTCTTTTCAATAGAGCTCTTTTTTTTATTCAAAATCACTTTATCATCATAATTATTAAGCATAACAAATTTACTTTGCAAATTTTTACATCTGAAAGACTCGAAGAATTTATAAAGAGGATAAGCAGAAGCACTTTTATAATTTCATGATTCATGATGCCAAAAATAGCAACCGAAGAATTAAAACTGATTTTTTTCATCTTCATTTTCAAAGAATATTTTTTTCTTTCGTAGTAGTACTATTTGTTTTTATTTTTACATCATGCAGGTTGGCAAATTTGGAAGGAAGGATAAATGGCTTCGTCGTCGTCGCAGCATTTTGGATGATAAACAATTTTCGTTCGTTCGTCTGTTCCTGTTGTGTACATAACATAACATACCACGAAACATTACATATTATTTGTATTATTATACAGCGATGTCAGTAAATGATGCATGTTTTCGTTTTGCCATTGCCACTACTGCGGAAATCCAAGCATAATAATAAAATAAAATTGTGTGAACTTGTTGGATCCAAACTTTTCTATGACTCTGCACAGTTCTGCTTTTATTGTATTTGTAACCCTTCTTCTTTACATAGCAGCAGGAATAGCAAATGGAAAGAACCAAAAGCAAAAAGTTATGCTGATGCTGCTGCTTACACAGAGAGAAAGAAGAGAGAGAGGGATTCCTCCTTCATGACTCAACACCTTTCATTTTACTTACAACTTGGATCGCTCTTTATCGAACAAAAATTTGAGCAAATTGGAGACTTGCTGATAAAAATGCATGGAATCGATTTTGAATTATGAATATAAACATAAACGAATTAATAAAAGGATATAAAACTATTAAAAGATTATAGAAGTTACATCTCACTGTGTCTGCTGCCTTTCTAGACCAGACAGCCAGTTCCGATGAGATAACGGCTTCCCAACTTCTGACACGGAATACATATAAAAATTAGCACTTAGCATTATTACTCTGTTTTAGTTAGTTTTGTATATGGAAAGCGAAAAATTATTATGCGTGATTGGGGAAGCATGTCTGTCAATTTCAAAGTGATGGAGCAGATAGATGATATCGAACGGTAATTTTAGGTATCATGAATTTATGAAGATGTTCCATAAAACTAAATCAATAATTATAGAAAGCTCGTAGTTGTGAATAATTTTCTAATCTTCCACATGGGATAGATGAATGTCAGATAGATTTGTGTATTGTCGTAAAATGGTCTTGCAATAATTAAATACATTGCTAATCAGTACAATCCTCTAAACTTATCAGTAAATCAAATTGAATATTTCCAGAAAAGATTAGCGAATTAACGTTAAACGCCAATATAAGTAGTTTTATTTTCGTTTTATTACCAATGAATTGTAGGTAGTACCAGCTTATGTTGAGCAACTAATTACGCTTACAGTCAAATAGTTTATTTAGCTGAAAATAAGCCTTTATTAACCTTAGAAAAATTTTAAATTGTGTGAACAAAAGTTTGCAAATGTAAACGCATTGCATGTTAGAGTTGCAGGTACAATGCTTGAAATCACCTAATTAGTATTTTTAGCATGAATTCACTCCTCTCATTCATCGAAATACTTCACCGGATAGGTAAGTTCCTTTCTTTCTCAACAAGCAGGCAAAATATCAGCTAAACAGAACAACAACAGCCTAATAACAACAACAACAGGAGCAAAAAAGAGGTAAGCGAAAGTTACTATGAGCAAGTTTGCACTTCTAGAAAATGAATGATTGATATGCACTGCAACAGCTTTAAATGAGCCTCTTGTACCACGATGATGATGATGATTTAGTTGGTTCGCTGAGAGATTTGACCTGTGGCTCCGTGTGTGGCTTTCCAAAAAGATTAATTGCGACCAGCTCCGGCTTCCTTACTTACATAATATATTTTCTCTCTCTCTTTCTCTTACTCTCGCACTCCATGTGTGCTCCATAACTCCATACTATAACCTAATAGCTCCAAAAACAGCAGCAGCAACAGCAGAAACTAGAAACCAATGAATGATCATACTTCAAACAAAATAAAACTATAAAACACTTACTTCGTCTATCATGCCGCCTAAAAATCTCTACCCGTACTTAAAATACCATAAAAGATTCAAAATTCTATAATTTTGTTATTGAGTAATAATACTGCTCCTATATTTTTATACACTATTTAATTTAAGTACATTCTTGATAGATGATTCGGTTATATAGGTTTTTATACTGACAAAGGCTATATAAACTTCTCAAATATATATTTTCTCAGTGGAACTTGGAACTTGTAGTGTATGTAGTGGGTCATTACAACCATCCGTCAAAACATCACCCGCGTCTTCATGTTTATTCCCTTTTTTCCTCTTTTCCCCAACAACGCAACGGAACCTGTTTCCCTTTCTCTTTCCACTACTACAACCGCCATACAGTGTAATATGCATATCACTTAGCGAAAGCATAAAAAGAAGTAAAAAGATTGCTACTTACTTCCCCACCGTGACGATAAGTGCTTTCCCTTCCCTTCCACCACCACCACCGCTAAACAGAAATCTAAACCTAAACCTTAACATATTTAAGAAAAGAAAAGGAATAGAGAAGAAGAAGAGGAGAAAGAAGAAGCAAAAGTGAAACTGAAACTGAAGCACACGTACATAGCAGCAGAAAACAAAAATTGTATTCATTAAGTCAAAAGGGAAAAGAAACATCCATTAAAGTTGTTTATACGTCTCTTGTTCTCGGGATTATTAGTCACTGGAGAAGAAAAGAGAGAAAGAGAGAGGGTAGGAAAAAATTTGCACTTAATTAGCAAATATTTCTACCATAAGTAATATTCAACAGTCATTTTTCATCTT
>JAHZNJ010002016.1:0-13956 GCA_027744475.1 Lepidocyrtus cf. sotoi NNG-2020 | reverse complement strand
TGTTAACCTTATGGAGCGCATGGGCTCCAGCCTTTCACAGCGCAGCGTTCAACCGATTTCGCTGAAAAACAATAGGCTTCCTACGGAGGCTTCAAGGATCCTATGTGCCAAATTTCATTGAGATCGGTCAAAGCGTTCGACAGTTAGAGCACCGACAGACGGACGGACAAACATACTAATCGCATAACTAGATCTCCGATCTAGTAATAATGAAATACATACCCACCGATAAAGCTATTTTTTAGAGACAAGGCAAAAAAATTCAAATCCCGCAACCTTTCATTTTATTTCTGGAAGAGCAAAAAACAAGTTTTCTCGTCATCCTCAAGTAAGTAAGCAATTTTATTCTCTAGTCTTACAAAAATAAAGCAATATTTTAGGTGAACCTATTTGCTATAAAAAATGTTATTCTTCTTTCTAGAAAAAAATATGAAATGAAATGATAGGATTACGTGAAATCGTCAAAAGTTGATTACGCTATTATTTTTCCACGACTTCATTTGGTGGAGAGTAATCCAAACTTTTACATGAAAAATAATAATAATAATCATAGTTTTTTTCTCTCTATGCTCAAAAGTCGGATTAACTGCTCACATAAAAATTACTAATTCGATTTATAAAAAAAGAATCAAGACTAGAAAGATTTTTTTCGCATTGTAGAGTAGCAGCAGCAGCAGCAGCACACGAACGACACACGACTCGACAAGGAGGATCAAGATGAAAATTTTTTCCGTGATAAAATAAAATGATTTTCACAAGAAGAAGGAAAATGTGGAACAGGAATAGCAGGAGGATTTAATGGAAAAGCAGTAGTGGGACTAGTTTCAAAACAAGATCAGGAAGTTGTCGCCGTGTGCTTTGCTTGATTCGATCAACCTTCTTGTTCAATATCTCTCTGCTGTTTTACAGGAACGGAATGGAAAACTCTGATGAGACTATACTTCTTCTTTTTCTCCTGGTTGGCTTTCCCTCGTCGACGCGACGGGAAAAAAGAATTGGGAAAGGAGAAGAGAAGAGGAGAAGATGCTATGCTGCTACCAGAAGAATTCTAGGAATTGGATGAACAGGAGATACAAGAAAAACACATTTTGTCGAGAGAGAGAGAGAGAGAGAGAGAGAGAGAGAGAGAGAGAGAGAATTGAAAATTGAACACGTTTCGGTGACTAAACAGAAGGAAGCAAAAAAAATCCTTCCCGGCAAACAGCAAAAAATCTGTATTTTACATCAATTCTCTGTCGCTGCTTCTGCCTCTGCCTCTCGTGCGAATGATAAGGGATGATGGCAGCAGAGGAACGGAAAGACACAAAACGAGAGAGAGAGGGAAATAAAAGTCAAGTGGAATCAAATTCTTTTTAGCCGAGTCAAAAGCTTATAAAGTCTAAAAAAACTGGGTGATCTTCTTCAAGAAAGAAGGGTGAATACGAGGAATAATAATAGGAGGAAGTAAAGTAAAAAAAAAGAACGAAAGAAGGAATAAAAAATTAACTTACCCTATTTTGTTTACTGTGAATGCAGCAAAACATAAGACGACAACGGTGGTTCCAGCTATTCTGATAAGCCCGTATAACTTTCCTGTAAGAAGACAAAATGTATAAACAAAAATTATACGCTGTAGGTTTTTTTAGCTAGCGAAGAATGAAAGAAACTTTTATTTTTCTACGGATTAGCTTTTTTCAAGGGGAAATGAGAGCATAAATATATTTGCTTTTTCGTTTTCTGGAAATAGACAAAACATGTATACACTGAAATAGACATGAAATTAGCAAAGCAGCTTAGCGTATTCCTTCTATCCACCTCTCTCTTCTCCTGGTTCTTCAACTCGAACCAAAGCAACGTCGTCATTATCATCTTGACTTGAGTTTTATCAAAGAATACATTTGTGACCATTCAGGCTTTAAAAATTACAACATTTACGTAAAAAATTTACGCTTTTATGGGAGTGGAAATGTGGAAAAAGATGTTATTTTCTTTTTCGTCTGGTGTTTAGATATAAAAATGTATATATATTTGGCTTTTTCATCTGTTATTGTTCTGATAAGTGAGGAGTGCGATAAAATCAGCATCAGCCTTCTTGCTCTTGCTCACTCTGTTCCGGCTCATCTGAAAATAAACATTTTGACGCCTTCTCCTGAAAACATTTGGATTGGAATTGGAATGGGCTTAAGTTAACAACAGCAACAACTGCTATAATAAAAGGAGACTCGAAATGAGAGAATGAACCTTTTTTAAGGTTTATTTTTTTGGAGAAAACAAGGCTAATCGCATAATTTTGCTTTTTTCGTCTCCCACGCAATAAACATTAACGGCGGGGAAAGAGAGAGAAATGGAATGAGAAGCGCGTTGCTAGTAAAAGTTTTTGCATGGTGAATTCAACAGCAACCAGGCAGCTTCTCACCAACCCTGGACAGATACAAAAAATTCTATTTAGTGAAATGCAGCTGCTACTTCTGCATATACGCAGCGACAAGTTATTCATTCTCCTGCTGTTTTACAAATATATTTTTTCAAAAGAAAAGTCATTTAACTTTGGAAGTCAAGTGCCAAAAAAAGGATTTATATTTTTTTAGTTTGCTTTTTAACAATAACATTTTCCTCGTCCCTCAAAATATATAAAGCTTTCTTCGGTAAAATTTCTAATGCATAATCCAATCTCTTCAGGCACTTTGAAAGTTTGCCTTGTACCTTCCTTCCTTAATGGATCTGCCGGAAGCTGTCCGTTTTTTATTAAAAGCCTCTTCTATAATATAATTTTCGTCGTTTTAAATTCGAGTAGATTTATTTTTTTGCCATTTTCACACATGTCTAGGCAAATTGAGAAATCATCGTCTATTAACCCTCATTAATTTTATGCCGTCATTTTTCCCACAATCAGAAATAATCGGCGAGCTCTCTCTGCTGTTAAATTTTTTTCTGTTGTTGTGGAAGTTCATAAAAGGAAAAAAAACATCCCAAGAGAGAGAGAGAGAGAGGAAACGCTTCTCATAAATCTAACGGAAAAGGTCATCAAATTGTTCCCATTAAAATGGAATGGGTGAGTGACTGCTGATTACACCTTCTTGTCGTTATTTCATTTCATCCTCGTCTTCATTCTTTTCAGAGGTTCTAATGCCTAGACACTCTTCTACACCGCTCTACGCTACAAGCCTCTAATTGCCCAAAGCCTTTTTCCTACTTGAAAGCTTTTTACTTCTTAACTAGTAGAATAGAATTAGATATGTACGTGGACGTGCAGAACGGAACCGATTTTTTTTCTTTCTTACCTTTGCCTCCAATTGCGATGCCTACTCCCAGACCGTTTATAAGCTGCTTGCTTTCTCTCCATCTCCTTCATATTCGCTTGATACCTTTTCATCTTGACCCAGGACCGACCCGCAACGTCGTATGTGCACCAGGCGGTGATCATTAATGAAAGAATGACGAAACAGATGCATATCACTAAGCCTGTAAAAGAAAAAGAAAAAAAATAACCGCGGCTTGTTATCGCAGTTTATTAAAGTTGACGAAGAATTGACAAAGAACACGAAAAGAAAATGAAAACTTTATTAAGACGTAAAAAGAGAAGAACAAGAAGGAAAAGAAAAAGGCTCGACTCGACTTGACTCGTTTTTTAGACCTTAAACTTACCAAGCATAACTTGTTTCGTCATTGTAAGGTCACAATCCATGTAAAACTTTTTTATCCAGGCGATAGAGAAACCAGACCAGATGAGTTCCGAAAGAAGTGCAACTGTGAAATGATATAACACAAACACACATCATCATCATCATCATCATGAAACCAAACAAAAATTAATTTCTTCAGTATTTTTTTATTATTATATGTCACACATGTCCTACTAAACTATATGGACGGAAACACAATTTTGCCGGCGAACTTTAGCCGTTATAAACATTCTCTCTTCCTTCGTCCTTCAATTTCATCCTTACAAGACCCTCTTTCCTTCAGCGTTTAACAATAGAATTTAGCAATAGAAAAGTTTTATTCTCTCTCTCTCTCTCTCTCTGTTTATATAAGAAGGGTTCCTAAACTGGATTAAAGTCGTGTAAAAAGTAAGAAAAGTGACTGATATGAAGTGTTTGTTGGATGGTGGTGGTGGTGGTGGTGGTGATGGCGGATTAGCTTTAAAAAGGCTCTGGCAAAGGCAACGCCACCATTATCACTTCCATGCAGTCAGTCTCTGTCCTGTCCCTTTCTTTCTTCTTTTTCCACTTCAATTCTATTCATCTAAACTTCATTAAAGCTTCTTCTCTTTCTCTCTCTTTGGTTCTGTGGAAAATTGCTCCTGCAATCCGACAAATGAACAAGTTTGAGTTTGTTGAAGACTATGAAGTCTCTCTCGTAAAGCACTGTCTATGAGTCCTTTCCTAATTAGATAACAAGCTCCATTCAATGCTCCACTTCCGCTAGTAGTTCTTTTCCACTAATTCTAAGTTTTTTTGGAGGAAGTTTATTAGTTTTCGGGAAGAAAGAAAGTGGCTCAGGTGGGAAAGGTAGAGTCTCTACTCTACCCTACTCGTACTTCGTTTCATTTTACGTATCATTACCACCACCACCTACACGGTTACCAGACCAGCATCAAGAAAATGGCCATTTCACAGATGAAAACTTTGTTTTAAGTAGGACTTTATATTATTTTTAAATTCTTCTAACTAGAAATAAAAGGAAGAAAGAAAGAAACAAAGAATGGAAAAAATAATAAAAGTAATAAGTCCATTTGATAACGTTACGTTATGTTACGTGTCATTACCTAAACGAATGTAAATCAGGTATTGAGCAGGTTTCCTCGGAGAGTCGTTTAGAATTGATCCACGAAGGGAAATGATGGTCAGGCTCAACTCGATGAAGATTGCGGCGCTTAGAATGATTAAGATGGACGAAATGATCTCCAAAACGTACACGGTACATACAGGCTCCCTCTTGCTTACAGAGTCGTAGTCCACAATTAAAGCAATAACTGTTGTTATAAACCTGGAAAGAAAAATAATTAAAGATGTGTTTTTAAAATAATCATGTTTTCGACCACTACTACGTTAAATTCATTTTAAAAGCTGCTAACTAGCGTCATAAAATTTTAGGTCAACAACAATAAAAAGTAAAAGTAAACCTCAGTCAGATCTGCAAAAGTTGAACCAGATTACTTTTAAAAAAATTCTGTAACTTTCAAAAACAACAAAAAATGAATTTTTTTAACAGACTCGCCTCATGACCCCTATGCTGGCTAGTTAGTTTTTAAATGAGGCAAAGCAAGCCAAAAAATTCATCTCCTTCCATGCATGCATGTCATTTCCACTTTCCAACCACACCAAATAAAATGCAGCTCACAGCAGCAGGCAGCAGCGTCGTCGTGTCTTTTTGAAATCTCTTTAGAAAAATCTAAATCTAAGACTGCTGTGGTGTGTGTGTGTAGTGTGCTCTATTACTACTACTGCTGCTTCCTTTCTATTTGGCAGCTTGGCACTTTGATAGGCAAAGCTACGGCGAAACATTTTTTTTTCTTCTTGGCTCTCTGCCATTTTTTTCTCATCCCATACCATTTTCGATTTTTCTTCTGCTTCCCCCTCCTCCTTCTTCCTATTCTTCTTTTTCTGGAAATGGAAATACGCTTCTCCAGTCTCCAGTCCAGTTATTTTTAAAAAACGCTCATTTTTAAGTTTAGGGGAGCAGAGGCAGAGAGCCGACAGAGTTGGATAGAGTAGAGGAGCCGCACGCATGCCGACACCCGACAGAGAGTAAAGAAAATAAAGTCGTATAGAAAATTATAAAAAATGTACATTTCACACACAATCGTCGTTGTCATGATATGATGAAAAACGTTCCCATTTTATTACACTATAGAAATAATTTTTCATCCAACCCTGTCCGATCCCCATGAATGGTCACCTGTCAATCCCAATCTTTCATTAATTGCGTTGAGCGAGGAAAGGGAATAACAACAGGTTGGAGAAATGATGTGGGCAGGTAGCTAGTTACCTTTGCCTATGCCTATAGTTACTTTACTTTTACTTTCATTTTAAAAATTCACACAGGTGGAGAAATGTAGGTCTCTATTCTATTCTATTCCACACATTTGCTTTTTGCTGCTGTAGTAATCGCACCTTAAATTAATCCCTCAGTAAATCCCTAAGCATTTACAAAAGCCTTCGCTTCGTATAATAGTAGTTTCTTTCATGCAACGTCGTAATATCTTTTTCTTCGTTTTCCTTTTCTAAACAACAGTAGTAGTAGTACCTTGAGAATACATATTACAGAATTTTAAATGTTGCCTTTAGTGTCAAAATGAATTCACATGAACTAAGCCGTTATCCTCATCCTCATCATAATAATAGACGTATGTAAAAATAGCATTAAGAAAGAATAAAAACGGTTTTGCTGGTGATGTGGTGGTGATGCTGATGCTTGCTACATCACCATTCTCTCTAAAAGTGTATGGATATGAAAGAGAGCGTTACAGTTTTTTCATGGGTTTCGCCTTTCTTTCTTTCTCCGTCCAAACCACTTCGTTTTCTTCTACTCAACCAGCCATTAGGGCCGACGAGAGAAAAGGGAGAGAGAGAAAGAGAGAGTAGTGAAAAAAGAGGAAGAGGAGCGAGCGAGAGGGGAAGAGAAAAAAGAATGTGTAACAAAAGAGTAGCTTTTTTGGTTGTGGACCAGAGAGGACGACGACTTTATGTCAGCTTGCTTGAAGAAAAAAACTGTTCTTTTCTTTCTCTTTCTCTCTTTTTGTGTGTATGTGTAACGTTTTTAACTTGTTTTTTTCTGAGTCCTGCTCCTGCTGCAAGAAAAGAATGGAAAAGAGATTTTTATGTTTGTATCTATCTGCGTGTTTAGTACATCATGATGATGATGATGATGATGGAGAAGCTTTTGGCTTTGAGTTTTTTGGCTCCCTTTTGTCCGATTTGGTACTTTACGTACGTACGCTTTCTCTCTCTTTTTCTTTTTTTCTCCTCCACTTTCTACTTTCCTCCCGTTCCCCTCTCGTTCCTTTAAAGAAAAGAACAGTTTTTTTCTTCAAGCAAGCTGACATAAAGTCGTCGTCCTCTCTGGTCCACAACCAAAAAAGCTACTCTTTTGTTCGATTTGGTACTTTACGTACGTACGCTTTCTCTCTCTTTTTCTTTTTTTCTCCTCCACTTTCTACTTTCCTCCCGTTCCCCTCTCGTTCCTTCACTACACTCCCAAGAGGAGACATTCCCAAGTGGTGATTAAACAGGTACAGAGCTTAAATGATAATTTATAAGCTGTCTTGAAAGCTTTTTCCATTTGATTTCCAATCTAGATTGGAGGAGAATTTCAAAATTCCTTTTTACGAGCAGCAGCTTAGCGTAAATTGTGATTTACGAGGTGTGTATGTACATATTTATTGCTTTTAGTTAAATTAACTATATAAAAAGAAATTGTGTTGTTGTACAGTGCACTTGAAGCAATTTCCTTGTCAAGTAATTTTCCAACAACAGTTTTTCTCTCTTTTTCTCTCTCTACCCGTCCTGCTCGCATCAGAAAGTAACAACATCCCATTTCACAGGATAAAAAAAATCATGATGGTATGCCATATACTTACTTTGTAGGAAGAAAATGAATAGGAACAACGAGCATTAAATATTATTGCACAACTACTGTTTTTTTCTGGTTGAATTATTGTCCAGAATTTTAGCTTTTTTATTGTTTTCCAGACATCTTTTTTCCTATTCACTCACTCACTCATTCTCTTTTTCTTTTTCTTCCCCCTGATTCTGACTTGGTGATGGCTACTGCTGCTGAAGATGATGATGATGAGAATGATGCTATCTCACAAAAAACTTTGCATATTATATATATACATGAATAAGTTGATTTACTACAGTTCTCCAATGTATTTTTGATGAGGATAACGTAAAAAATGACTTTATTCTGTGTGTTTGTTTCTAGCGAGAATAGTAATAAAAGTTCAGTTCAGAAAAAGTTTCCTCCTTGTCCACAACTTTTTTTTTTCGTTTCGTGAAAAAAAATGCATGTAAAGTTTGTTCATATTTTCTTACTTTCTTTCATTTCTCTATCTTGTTCTGCTCAACCTTGCCTTGTCTCTGTCGCTTTTATACACAAACCGTTTTTACGAAAATGCAGAAGAAGGACTGAGACGGAGACTGAGAAGAGCAGCAAGAGCAGAAGCAGAAAGAAAGAGTCTGTTGCCAGATGTTACGTGTTTTCCAGATTTTTTTTCGGTTTGGGAAACTGTTTCGGCAAACATTTTTTAAGCTCATTTCTTTACCCACCATCACCAGCATCACCACCGCCACTATTTTACGATATTCTAAAGTAAAGTTTGTAAAGAGGAGGACCCAGCCCGAAGAGAGACAGATTCTTTTTATCTTTCGAATTTATTTTTTTAACTGAAAAGTGTCCAGGATATTTCCCCCGATCGACGACGTACTATATATTCCCAGTAAGAAAAGTGAAAGTGGAAACGACAAGATTTTTTCCCCGCCCACTTTGAAAAATATGTACATCTTTACTTTACTACATCGCATCGTCGTCGTCATCCACCTTCTTCAAGTAACAAAAGAGAAAGAAGAAGAAGAAGAAGAAGAAAACGGTTTTTGCTTTTTGCTTTGTGCTGTGATATTACTCTCACAGACTCAGCTTACATTAAAAGAGAGTCAATCGACCAGAATGGATTTCAAAGATGGTGTGATGACGACGATGAGGATGACGATCATCATACTTGTCATTTCACTCCTCTTTCAAAAGAAGAAGGAGAAGAAGAAGACGTTCACCTCAACCGACATCTTTTGAACCACCTCCAGCCATCATCATCCCTTTTTCTTTCTTATGGCCTTAAAGCTACACCAAAGCTGTCTTTTGACAACTTTTGTTAGTTTTCTTAAAGTTTTTTTTTAAAATATCCTTTCTCTTTAAGAATTGCTGCTGCTGCTGCTGCTGGTATGCCGTTCTTGCAAGGTGGTGACGTAGGTGAATATGAGAAGCACTCTCTTTTCAAGAGAAAAATACCTTTCTCTCTCCGTTCCATTCACATACTTCCTGTCTCTCTCTCTCTGCCTGCATTTTTTCAGAACTTTATACTTTTACTCTTTTTAACAGTAACAGTAAACATTTTTTGAAGACTTTTGAATCACAGAGGAGAGCTTAAACGGACCAGAGAAAAATCTTGCTTTTCCTTTCCTCTCCCGTGTGTGTGTGTGGCTAACCTCCCGTGATGGAAAAATCACTCAGGCTTTGTCAAGAAATTCGAAATATTGTCCAAAGTCGTAAATTACCACTGTAATGTTCCTTCCTTCCAAAAATGTAAAATATTTTCTCCACTACCATATATACGGTAGTTTAGAAATAAAAATTTTTATTCAGAGGAATTCCGAAATTCCAAACAGCTTTGCTCCTCTTCGCTCCACCCCACCCCATTGAATTTTTCAATACTTTTGTTGCGCATTCATACAAAAAAATACTGAGCGCTTTTTTCTCATTTTTGTTAAAGGCCAAAAGTTCGCCTTTTAAATCATTTCATTCATTCTCATCATGATCTCCATCATCATCATCAGCATTCTCCTACTACTTCTACTTCCCATCAAGCCTCCATTCTGGATTTGTCTTCCCGCGATGCATTCCAGCAAAAAGCAGTAAAAGAGCAAGTCAGTCAGTGGCAGTAGAAAAGAAGTAAAAGAAGAAAAAGCTCTGGTGCAACAGCAGCAGCAGCAGCATTTATAATCAGAGTTGTTGTAATGTAATGCAAAACTAACGACAAAGCCCATCTTCATTTTTTTCTTTTACTAGCTGGGACTATGTGACTCTGCTTTTGTGTTGTGTGACTCATTCCTTCTCATGAATACATGATCACCAGCAGCAGCAGCAGCAGTCATGTTCCCTTTTCCATATCATCAATTTCCCCGAAAAAGCAGAGAATTTACCAGTTCGTCCAAAAAGAGAAAGAAGAAGGATGAAGAGGGACCAAACTCTGCGTAAAGTGTCAGCATTTTGCATTGCATTGCATTGTATGGGATTGGGATGGGAGCAACCAAAGCAAGAGAAGAAAGAGGAGAGAAGGAAAACCTTAGGCTTATTTTGTGAATGAGCTCTGATCCCGTCATTTTCATTCCATTGGAATGTTCTTGATACGATAGAATACGATACGCACTAGCTTGCCTCTTGCCTTCCTTTCATAGGCTAAAGAAGGGCTGAAGGAGAAAATTACATGGTTTTTTGCATGTTTTAACAGGCATCTATTTTACTATTTCATTCCCATATAGCAACCAACTTGGATCGATTTTCAGATGAAAAATATATTATATATAAAAGGCTCATTTATGACTTCACTTACGTACTCAATGATTCCATAGTCATTCCCAGACACGAGTCAGTGGCTTTTTGGGAGTTCAACATTGATGTAATGTCATTCATTGTGCAATGCATATGATGATGATGATGATGTAAAAATAAAGAGTAAAAGAGAGAGAGAGAGAAGAGAGAGAGAGAGAGAAATGGAAAAGATGTCATGTCATGAGAACAAAAAAATGTTTTCAGAGTCATTATTCTAACCAAGCCAAGCCAAAATGAGTACCAGCGCAAGGGTTATTCGCCTACCTGATTCAGCAACAACTTAAAACACATTTATTTTTTGGAATAATTTTGAATAGATTCACTGATACAGCTTTTTTACCAACTCAAGAGAAATATAAGTCACCCATGATAATGCAATGTTCTACTACTCTACAGATTTTGATAATAATGCTACGCAATTTGGTTAAGATAAGTAATCCATAAAAAGCTCATTTTTTCCTCCTCTTGTTGAAAAAAACTTCCGTTCCATCCATAAATAAATCTGAAGAATGCAATGCAATGGCCTGGATAAGACATTTACAAATAAATATATTATATGTATAAATTTTCTTGTCTATCAAATGGGAAAATGAGATCACATCATTTATTGTACTGTCAATAAATTGCTCATGCGTTAACGCATGTCGTCGTGCGAGTACAGAATTTTGTCCCTACAATAAAACCATAATAACAATATTAAGAAAGGCCAGAATAACATTTCCTCATAAAAAATGACTCTCTCTTTCTCTTTCATGTCATGTCAGTCACACTTTCTTTTCTACAAAAGTATGACTAACCAGAAAAGAATGAAGCATTGAGAAGGTCGTCGTCGTCGTTCCATAAACGCCCCGAATAAAAAAACAGTTAAAGTGAAGAGAGAAGGCAGATTGAGTCAAAAGGTGATGATGATGACGAGATGACGTATTTTTCTGCATGTTTGTTGTATTATTCTTATTTCCTATTTCCCATATTTTCAGTAGAGACAACCAAACATCATCAAGTTGAGGATTTATTATTGTTTGCAGTGAAAAGCTTTTTGACTGAGCTCACATAATTCCGAATTGTATCCCCCTCTTCTTTTCTTCGCCTCCAAAAGCATAACTCAAGAAGAAGAAGAAGGTACATCTACGATAATGATGTCGGTTTGGTGTGGTTGGTTGGATGGAGGGAGAAGCTGCTGAACTGAAGAAGGTGGTAATGGCATGTTGGAATAATAACGGTAATAAAATAAAAAATCTTCATTTTCATTCCATTTTCTAACTCATCCCTCGTCTTTATTTCTCCACCGCACCACGAATATATAAACTCTAAGCCGAGGGTATGAGTATAAGTTGCCAATCTGGATTTATTATTTTATGAAAAAAATTCTCACGTTTTTTATTTACGTCTTTAAAAGATCGTTCCATTCAAAAGAATAAATAGTAAAGTATAGAGGATGAAGATTTTTCTCTCTTTATTTCGATCGAAAGCCACTACTTCACTATATACTTCAGTTTGAACACACAATGGGAAGAGCAAAGCGCAATACACAATCATACCGTTAAATTGACACATTTTCCCCGACCATAAGAATAAAAAAAGTAGATTTTATTTTTATGATTTGAGAAATATGGGAGGAAATTACTAGTGCGAGAAAAAGAAAAAAAGCTCCACTCTAGATAAAACGAATCCTCATTCCCCATCCCATCCCCAGCAGCAGCAAAGACTCATAAAACAGAAGTGGAGTGGAATAGTAGTACAGAAATGGTGGTGAAAATCTCGGTAATAAAAAATGAAAAGAATGTGTATTTATGGATGATGCATGAAAATGGATGGATTGGATTTTTTGAGCTGTCAAAAATCCACACAAATATTTTTTTCCATTCTGTTTTCTGTTGACTGACAAGCAATCTACTATAGTCATAGAGTCTATCATTATTTTTACCATTATTATGAGATAGAGTGTTTTTTGTGTGGGTGAGTAAAAATAATAATATGGAGTAGTAACTTTCTGAAAGTAGGAATGTAGACTATTTAAATGAGAAGGATATTATTGATGTGACTATGATACCGATTACCGACCGACCGACGACGACGATGATGATTATTACGAGATATACTGACTGACGTGAAGAGGAACAATAATAATAATAATAACTTCACAAATATAGAAGAGAAAAGAATGAATTAGGATTCCAATTTCCTTCAACTTTCTGATTTTAAGGATTTACCTTCTTCTTGTTCTCGTAATAGTAATTTTTATTGCTGCTAGTTTGGTTTGGTTTGGTTTGGTGGAAAACGGTTTTGAGGTGGATAATATGAGGTAAAGCGAGGATGATAATGATGATTATGGTGGTGGTGGTGGCGGTGGCGGAAAGCGCTGAGGTGGAGGTGGTGAAAACAGAACAGAACAGAAGGAAGCAATAAAGGATTAAATGTTGACATTAAAGTGGGAAATGGCATGGCATGAGTTGTGTTGCAGACCAAAAAGGAAAATAAACAAATTAACAGGAACGTAGTAATAATAATAACAGTAATAATAATAATTATTATTATTATAAATAGAAATTTGTATCCGACTCAAGATAATGTGCAAATGCGTAAATTGGACTTCTTCTTTCTCAGAAAAAATTTTTGTTCGGTTCTGCTTCTGACCCTTGTAGATATTTATATTTCAAAAAATTGTATTTTTTTTTTGTTTTTCTACTTTGCAGCTATAAGGTTGTCAAAGACTGGCGATTGCGATTTTGCCTTTTTTATCGCCTATCTTATTAACAGCAATGTTGATGTGAGAAAGCTGGCAGAGGGTACGAGAAGTAAACAGGAGGAGCAGGAGCAAAGAAAGTAAGGAAAAAGGAAAATACCTACTGTGTGGGATGACGATGATGATTGCACTGAAATGCGCTGTAATCGGATCTCGCCCCATAAAATTTATGAATATAAATAAGGTGGTTCATGAAATTCGTTATTATTAGTCCTGGTGGAAAGGTTTTGCAACCAGAGAGAAAGAGAGAGAGAAAAACAAGCAATGAGTAATATACGAGCGAGCGTACGTACGTTCGAGTTCTGGTTGAAGGGGCGGATGATCATTATACTTGGGCAAATTTCACATAAGGGAATTTCCGCCTGTGTCGCTTTAATTTTTAATATTTATAGATATGCAGAGAGTATCATATTATCTCGCGGAAGGAGTAGTACTCAACAACATCATATCAAATTTCTCAACTTTTTATGTTTGCTGAAAAACTCAAGAAAAATTGCATTTTCTGTGTAATTTTAATTGCTTATAGTGGTGGCATGGCAAAGGATAATCCTGTATTCTTGTTTACTTTATTCCACCTCCTCGAGATAAAAAGAAAGATTCAGCCTTTTTTTATGATTTAATTTAAAGAGAGATCCTAGGGAAATGTAAATATGTGGTGATGTGGTGAAGCTGTTTACTGGAAGCCAAAAGAGCTTAAATTACAATGCCTTTTTCTCACTTAACCCACCGACACCACCGTCACCGCCGCTGCTGCCGCTGCCGCTACGGATGCTGCCAGTCGATTCAGCTTATTTTATTACTAGATCGGAGATCTAGTTATGCGATTAGTCTGTTTGTCCGTCTGTCCGTCTGTCGGTGCTCTAACTGACGAACGAATGGAGCGATTTTGATGAAATTTGGTATAC
>JAHZNJ010002015.1:0-12543 GCA_027744475.1 Lepidocyrtus cf. sotoi NNG-2020 | reverse complement strand
AACACAATTGGAAAGTGGACGATTCTTCTAAACAAGCGAAGCTTCACCGATCTACTGGCAAGCTTTTGGCATTTGGAGTAGCCATAAATAAAGAGACCTGTAACAAAAGAGGGGTTTAGGCGCTTTAAAGCTCAAGGATTTCTGTTTAGTTTCAATATGGATACCAAAATCTAGGTAACTGGATGGAGACTGGAGACATGTATACTAGGTAGGTAGGTAAACTTGGGTTGGTTTGGTTATGAAATGAAATGGATTTAGTTTGGGTTTCACTTTCAGTTTCAGTCAGGTATTACTTAAAGTAATGAGCAGGTACTTCTTTAATGTGGCAGCATATCATCCCATCGCATCCATCCATCACAATAGGACTTTAAAGTAAATCATTTCAGGTTTTCCTCTCTCTACTCACTGTCTAAAACCGCTTTCTTATTAATGGCAATTTCCTAGTAATTGGGACAAAGCAATGTGCATTGGAGGATTCTGCCTTTTTGACATTTACATAGCATGACTATGACTTGTTAATTATTCCTCCTTGCTCTGAGATACTGGAATTTCAAGCTAGAATAGAATTATAGGCCTTGCGTTTGACTTACATTTTAATACGCACCACACAGTAGTGTAGTAAATATCGATTGCATAAGATTTATTGTTTGGGATATTTTAATTTTATGAATATGTTCTATTATTCTGTTTCTATTGTTTGCTGATCATGCAATAAAACTTGTAAAAAAAGCTTTTTTAATTCAATAATTCCATGATAAAATCAATACCATGCAGCGCAGGCAAAGGTTGTAGTTGCAAACACATAATGGAAAAGTTTGAAAACTTTTGGTATTGTAACGGGGATTTAAAAGCCCTCTTAGCAAGCAACTACCTGCCATGCCAGTAGTGTCAGTATAATCATCAGCAAAGTAGTACTTAAGTAATTACAGTAACGAAGCGAATAAAATGTTGCATTTCATGCGATACAATTAATGTTTTGATTTGATATAATATTTAATGACTCGACAATCCGATCGCTGGTGCGATGATACATAATATACGGAATATATATGGAAATGTTCCCAAAAGTAGAACAATGAATTAAAAGAAACAAAAAGAATATTATTTATATTGTGCAGATGCAGGCATGCAGGTGAATAAATATATGCGCGAGGCGCGTGTAATATTCCTATTCTCTCCCCTCCGTCTGTCCCTGTCTGTCTCCTCAAAATGTACAAAAGATATTGATGTACCTACAGCTACACTGACTATACCCATCCATAACCTAAAGATGAATCCATACTCCATATTACACTCTTGTGGTGTGGTTTGGGGGAGACTACATGACCTTGAAATTAGATTGAATTTTGAAAGCAGAAGGTTGAAAAGAGTTTCTAAAAGTTTGAGCTTTGTTTTCATACATTTTGTAATTTACCTTACATTCTTGGAAACATTTAAGTTTTCCATGATTCCAAGAATTTAAAGAAAACGTGTGTGCTATTATTAAAAAGGAAAATGTTGCTTATTTTATTGGAAATAATAAAATTAATACAGCACAATATTACGTATAGTTTACGTAGTAAATAAGTAAATCAATTAAGACTTTCATGAGATTCCCCTTCACCTTTCGTGAATTTGTAACGGCCCATATTTGATTGTTTCATTATGTTTAAATTATAAATACAAAACTGCACTGGAATTCCTCCTTTCCAAGTTAGGATCTGACTCCAAATTCGTTTCCATTTGTGTTAATGTCGAATTCTGAGGTAATTGCAATAAACAAGGATTTTGGGAGGAACCTTTAATATTCAGATTCACATCTCTCTCGTGACATTGTGGGAAAATTTCTTCCGAAATTCTGCAATTCCCAGTTGAAGTTAAAGCTGGCGAGCTGAATTCCGGTGGAGGTAAGATTAGGTCTTTTCCTTCAAGGGTTGAGTGGTCAATGCCACTGCAAGCTGAAGAAAGGTGTTGCATTTTCCTGATCACATAAGGGTTGCCTTCGATATCATATAATTCTTCGTAAGGTGGCGGAGAATCTTGTTCCTCCCTTAAAGTCACCACCGACGATAATATATTCGGATCTCGAGCATTCAAAGTACCTTTCCCTTCTGCTTCCACGGAAGGGTTCGAATCTGCTGAATTGTGATTGTGAATCGTGCAACCTTTCTCAGATTTTTCGCACTCCTCCTCCATTGTTACGTAGCCACCTGTCGCATTTTTAGTCCTAGAAGTAGCAGAAAGCAAAGTCAATTTACATAATTGAATGATCTACTTGTTAATTGAATTGAAATCGATTAGATAACAAATTTAATTAAATTTACCACGTAGGGTTGATCAGTGTTGAGTTGGTGAGCTGCATTATGTTCACTAAAGAAACTTTGGCTGCCTCCCGTTTCTTCTTCAATGCGTTTTTCATCTTGATTTTTTGGTAGCAACTCTGAATCATAATGAAAGTTGCACAGATTGCAACAAACAGACACGGGATAAGAAGTAGATGAGCTCCCATTTTGCTTTTACTTTTCTTCTCTTCACACAATCAAAATCAAATTCCTTTCACTATAAAAGGTGAGCGTCCTTTTCTTAACTGATACAGCATGAAACTGATTTCATCTTATCTAAACTCTTATCTAATACAAAAAGTAATTAAAATTAACAACAGGGTTTATCTTATGGCCTTACTTTCGCTCGTTTATTAACCATAACCTGTGTGTCCTCTCTTGATTTTACCTTCCTCAACTCAAATTAACTCAAAAACAAGCAATTAGGTATTATATTTCTACGAAATCTCTTCTCTCACAACAACAGAGCAGTTTAACTACGCAAAAATGGATGCTGCGCTGCTATTAAACCATGTCGCGTATTCTTGAACCCACTTTAAACAGGCTAAACCAATTTTTATGAAAATTGCTTGTTTCTTTCTACTCGCTCTGTCTGGATAGACTTCTCCTCAATGCTTTTCGTGTTACGTAAATTAGAAATCGGTTTGTTACTATTTGCTTGTTCATTTCATATTATTATGGCATATCGCACACCGCAGGCAGCGTCACATGAGTCATGTCATAATTTATATAAAATCTAGCTGCTTAAATATTGGTAATAATTTTGCTCGTTGAGGAGGGAGAAGTTGAAGCTGCCATTTAAGTTGAGTCCTCGTCATGATGAGTGCTACTACGATGATCATGACTATGACTATGAGAGATTCAGAAGCGGCTCATTATTATGATTATGATAATTAGTGTTTGTATTTTCCATTAGCAGTTATTCTTAGCTCATCCATGTAACATGCTGACACAGGTTTGTTGAAGAGTTAAGTTAAGAGCCTCCACTTGTGTAGTTTTGTGCACATTTTTGGTAAACATGAATTAGCCTAGTGATTTCAACAGCACACCTTTCAGCTCTAGTTGAAAATATTATGTTTCTTCTAATCGTTCAGCAATAATTTATTGCTTGGTGGATGGATGGATGGATACATAATGCAATATTATGCTAATATTCTTTTTCATTTTCAATTTTAACGATCACAGCTGCCAATCCTATTATTGCAGGAAGTTAAGTAAACAAGAACTGAAAAATGGAAAATATAAATGTAGCGTATTTCCCATTTTTACTGGCTTCGATATTAAAACGCAGTATTAGGCACGACACGGAGCATGAACGCAACGGAACGGACATGAAAAGTTCTTCTGTATCAAAACATCAAAACATTTATTGCTGGTCACGAACGAAATGAGCTGGAGATCTTGCAACAGAAAACTTTCTCTTACGCTAATTGATTCACTTCTACTATTGTGGAAAAACATTTTATTTAAATAGGTGTGAACGACTGACTACGCGCTTTGTCCCCACTCCCCACTCCAAATTCACACCACACCTAAACGTGTTGATGAATAGCAAATCTAGTGGTTGGTTGCTTTTAGCAAATATGATTACAATTTATTTGCCAACTTTGGAAATGCTTAGTTTTTTTTTCAAATCAAATTCAAAATCAGTTTTATGATAGACAGATAACTACTAATTACCGAGTATATCGGCTATTATCTGTGCTTTTGCAAAACTTGAAAACGTTATCCTTTGATTTTATGAACATAATCCCATTTCCTCAAATTGAGGACTTTACTTTGTCTTTATGTACTACTTCAGTTCAAAGTAAAGACAAACTCATAATGTCATAATAACAAAATTGCATAATCATTTCCAATAGAATGAAATGAAACAAACAAACCCACACCTAGCCAACACATTTCGGTTCACTTCACATGCATAAGCACAAAAAGGTGGAAGGGTAAAAACATTTTGTTTGAAAAAGAAATGAACCAGAGAGAATGAGCAAAAAGGTAGCATACAAAAAAAAACACAGCCACGACAGACAGCAACAACAAAGCAACATAATATTATAGCATCAATTGTAAAAAAAAGGAACAAAGTAAAATTTTGTTCTCTTCTTACCCCAAATCCTAGACTAGAAAATGTACAAAATTTGACTTTGTACACTCAGGAAATGGGCAATAATTTTAATTAAAATGAATTGGCAATAATATCAAAGCAAAAGTGGTCATCAACATCAACATCATCAAAGACTCATCAGAAGTCAGAAGAATCAGTGAATGTTTATAAAAATGAAGATATTTACAGCTGGACCGACCAACAATTCAGAAAACTAGCTAGATTTAAATTGTAATTAATGAGATTTCACTTGTTTTAGATTTTTGAAAACATTTTCTTGAACTTTGAAAGAACGTCAAATACAAATCATAAAAAGCAACGTGTTGAAGAAGGAAAAGTACGTGTCATTAGTCAGTCATAATCATATGGTTGGATAATCAAAACAAAGTCAGCTGTCGGTCGGATATTAGAATTATATTATATAAATACATTTAATTTAATTTGCTAGCCGAATCTACTGAATTTAATTACCTCAGCTGTTTCTGTTTAGTAAAATAATCTTTTACAAAAATCAAAGGAATATAATTTTTAAGGTGATTTCGCGAATAAGTTAAAGTATAAAAGGCAGAACAAAGTTAGAAAAGAGTTTTTAAGGGTTTATTGAAATGGAAATAACGAAAGAAAAGGAAGTGACTTCTTGGCAAGGTAAAACAACGATTTATTTCAAATACTCGCTACCGTTTGATTTAATTCATTATGCGTACTGAATTAACAATGATTTTAAAGATACATTCTTTGAATGATTTATATTCTGTCTGTTGTCTGTTAGGAGCTCGGGATAAGTTACGAAAATGGCGAGATGATAATGAGAGGAAAAGTGAAGACGTTGTTGATCTATTCATTTCTTATATTGGGTCCAATCTTTCGAAACTTGGAGATGAAAGTGAGTTTAGTTTTAATTTAATTAAAAGGTGATTTTAGTTTTGATTCGGGAAGACCCAATACGATTGCAAATATTAATTTTGTATTTACAGAATGGGTAGTGATAGAGCAAGTGGCCATCGCTGCAATGGACATGCATAATTTGCCTATCGCTGAGGACCTAATAATGGAACTGAAAGAACGTTTCCCCAAAAGTGAAAGAGTCAGGTCAGTTAAAAAAATATTTTCTTTAAATTAAATCGAACTAGAATTGTATTTATATAGCGAATTGAATTTTAAATCGAAGAAATCTTATCTATGATGAAATGAAATATGAATAATCATATAGGGCTTAATTAATGATTGTATTTCAATTTTTAACTCTTAACTAACTGTTTTCAGGCTGTTGCAAATTCAGAGACTGAATCTACTTGGAAGACATGAAGACGCTATGAAGGGACTAGATGCAATGATCGAACGTGATCCAACTAATTCCGTGCCGTATAAACGAAAAGTTTCCATCCTCAAAAGTTTGGGGCGAACGTCTGAAGCCATCAAGGAATTGTCTGAATATTTGAACAAGTACAGCCCTAAATCATTAAATCAAGTCATTTGTTGTAATATGTGCTTAATTTTGAAATTGAAACGAAACGTTATTTGTAATTTCATTTTTTACAGATTTATGAGCGACCAAGAAGCATGGTCAGAACTTTGTGATTTGTATCTGTCCGAAGGGGAATATAATCGAGCCGCATTTTGTGCAGAAGAATTAGTTCTTCATACACCACATAACTTTTTCGTACATCAAAGATTAGGTGATATTCGATACACAATGGGAGGAATCGAAAACTTGAAACTTTCCCTGGCGTATTATTCACAGGCATTGAAATTAAACCCTAGTAGTATGCGTGCACTTTTTGGATTATTTTTGGTAAGCAAAAACAGGAACAGGTCTAAATCAATCGCTTACATTGCCGTATTTTTCAATTTTAATTATAATGTGTTTTAATCTTACTTAAATTCTAGTGTGCTTCCAGTTTAGCATCTAACCCTCGAGTGCCTGATAAGAAAGAGTATTCCAAAGTAGTTTCATATGCTGTGGACCAGATTTCGAAAAGGTAAAATAAAATGACAATAAGAAACTGTTTGAATTGATCCAGTTTATGTTGTGATTTTTCATAATAATTGTTAAATTCTTTCTTCAACTCAACTTCCAGATATAACGGAGCAAATGTATTGGATGATAGCAAGACAGATATGCTGGCTGGTGTGTTTGGTGCGCTGCAAATACAAGGATGATTTTTAATAGCTTAACTCCATCTCTTTTTAAATACACTGTGTAGGTTTTGTTTGTTTGTACCAAATACCTTTTTGAAAGCAACACTTTACTGTAAAATAATATTTAATGCTAAAAATATTTAATACTTTAAAAACTATTGCCTTGTATTTTGTAATTCACCAAAAAATACAAGAACTTGTGTTATCACCACATAAATTCGTAAGATGTAATTATTTAATTACAAAATAAATTCGTATTACTAGTATAAGTAGGATCTAGATTTTTAAATTGCGTTTTAAAAGCTATACCGTATTATTCTAGAAAATTTATAATACGACCATGATTATTTTATACCAGATTGGATTCTATTGTAAAATTAAAATTATTGTAAAAAAATAACGGAACCAAAAAGCAAACCTAAAAAAACTTAATGAGCAGTAAAATAACAGACTTACAGATTTAGTATGAATTTTGGAATTGACGTTAAAAACTTTTGTGCTATGATTCATTTACCTTCATTTTGTTTATATTTTGTATTTCATTTCCCTGTATAGTTGTGTATAAATATAGATAGATAAGCCGTAAAGTTCTAGTTCAAACGAAGCGCATGTAAAGTTTGGGGTTTTAATCACGATTTTATTATTTTTCCGTTAGCTAGCTGGTTGGTTGTGTATATTCCCAAGTATTTATGTATTAGTCATTGAAAAACTTTAATTGATCGAATTTATATTAAGAGGATGATTATGTTTACTTGCTTTTAACTTTGTATATTATAGAAAGCGCGATAAATCCAAATCCCCGATTTATTTCCAAGAATAAAATAAAAAAACAATGTCAAATCTAAAACGAAGTGATTATTTTGAGTTGCTTTTTATGCTTTTGATGAATTTCATGTTAAATCAAAGGGAGAAATCGATAATTATTGGTATTTATTTATGACTTAATTCATATTTATTTGGACAATCAAGTAAAATGTTAGTCCCACAAATCGAAAATTGAGGCAGTATAGTAGTCGTCGTAAAGCCTTATTAGCCAAAAGCATTTACATCATCGTATAATATTTAACATACATAAAAAAGTTTTACATTATTTGAAGGATTTGAAAATACAAGCGAGGAAATTACATTCTGGAAACAGGAAATTGATCTGCCTCTACTTTTAAATATTATCATTAGTTACGTTACATTACATAATATATTTGTATACGATACGATATCTTTCTTTTATTTATGCAGTTTTCGTTTATTTTGCTGCCTGCAGTCCTTTTTATGCGTATTACTGTAAGAAATATATTATTTCATTTTTTATTAAGCACTTGACATTTATATTGTATTTTTTTTAATAAGCCAGAACTGAATCAGTTACAAACACTCAACTTTTGTAGCATTTTATCATTTATAATTATCATCAGTACGAAAAATAATAAGGCTTTTTTTCTTAAATATTCTCTCCACTCTCCATCATGCATACTTTCTTTTCTTCTCCGGATGTAATCGTATCAATAATATTTTTTGAAGGACGCAAACGAAATGATATTTTGAAACTCTCGAAAAGAAATTGTTTAAAATTAATAAAATACATAATGACTTAGAGGAAGGAAGAAAGGAAGAAAAACTCAGCACGAAAAACTAACTACTTTGTAAATTTTGTAATAAGTAGGAACATAAAACCTACGGATGCGACGATGATGGTATCTGTGCATTGTGCATAAATCATCTACATTAATTAATTACATTGGTCTTGGTTGGCTTATCTAAAATCCCTTCGCTATAATGTTCTAACATACGGAATTCTATCATTCTTTACATAAGGAAGTGAGATAATTACTAATTAAATTAATTTCGAAACTTACGTTTATTTTATGCTTTCTTTCCCCGCAAATGTAAAATTACATCTTGCTTCTCTCTACTCCGTCACAGTGATTCGATTCAATAAGTTAGGTATATTATATTTTAATTTTAGGATATGCTTCAAGTTATTATCGTAACACGTTTAAAACTATTAAGAATTATTATGATTGATTGATTGACTTGATGGATTAGGTTCATATTTATAAATTGTTTCTGTTCCCTTATAATTTTTAATTAAAAATAGTTTTCAATAAAGGTTAATTTTCAATCGTCAATCATCATCATCCGTTTGGAGGGAGGTACTAAATGTGTGGGAAGTTCTTCAGGTAGATCATGGCCATCTAATTTTACATTGATTAAATGCATTGCCAAAGCGAACTCTTCAGAATCCAACATTCCATCCCTGTCGACGTCAGACAGCTTCCAGACCTACAAGATAGATTAGAACGGAACGGTATTAGTTAACATTGTAATCAGTGATGAGCACATTATGTTTTTCTTCAAAAAGCATACAAAAGGTTTACAAAAAAATTATACCTTTGCCAAAACATTGTTTGGTAATTTTGATTTAACCATTTCCTGCTTTGCAGCAGCCCCGGCAACTTTCCCTTCGCTGTTCACAAGCTTATCAAAGACTTCATCGTATTTGTACTTCTCTTTTGCGACAATCCATTCCTGTTCTCCACGACCGGCCTGGACACCTTCGAACTGTTTGAAACCGAAGGGAGTATCCGTATCTTGTACACCGGAAAAGACGCCTCCGCTAACCACTGAAGTTTGCTGTGTTCTCTCTGCATCCTCCACTGGAATCTGAGCCATCAATTTAGCAATGTCGTTGGCCAACATTTCATCTACTGTTTCGAGAAGTTTTGGCTTTATAGCTGGGAATTTGGAGAAGTCGTGATTTGCTAGTTCTTGCTGCATCTTCTTCAATTCAGGAAAATCCCCAGGAGAAATCTGATGTTCTCTTTGAATTTGAAGGTAAATCTGATCCAAATTCTTGATGAGCTCCTTCTTCTTGGAATCTTTTCCAAACATGGATGGCATATCTTTTCGCAAGGAGCTGATTATGTAGGCGTGGACTTTTGCTAGTCTTGCTCGTTTTATAAGATCGTTCAGTTTTCTTAAGGCAGCATTTCTTGGCAAAGTTTCTAAATCGTGAAACAAGTCTTGCTCTTCGGCTTCAAAAAGTCTGCAACAAAAAATTAAAATATTCAAAAATGCAAACGAAAGCTTGAAAACTATTTAATGAATTAAATGAGAAGAGATTTCCTCCTTACATCCTATTCGCATCGTATCTAAGTGGCTGATCCCAGAATGACCCAAGATATACTCTTGCAACTTCGGGAGTTTGAAGTACTTTGCCCAGAGACCACATCAATGCTCCATATACTCTCATTAACTGCTGATGGTCCACCATATCGGCCTATTAAATCAAGTCAGAACCAAAATTAATTTAACTTTACTAATCAAAGAATATCCAGAATGTACGATTAAAAGGAATTGCATTTAATCTTTACGACTGAATGTAACACCCGACGGGATACTCGCTGTGCAAAAAATACCTTCAAAAAGTAAACAAAATAGAAATAAAAAATCAGAATCATCATTTTTTAAAGCAGTAATCTTAAAACGTGTATCCACATTCCCCCAAAATTATTTTTTTACAGAAAATCATTTACTTTTTTATTTTTCTTTGTCTTTGAAGACATTATCGAGTCTAACGTCAACGTCTAACCAAATTAGTCAACCTATTACTTTTAAAAGTAAATCGCCATATAAATAACATTTATTTATCCAAACCTGTCACTGAAGACAAGGACAAGATGACAGATGATGGGATGACTGCAACTGGTCAGTCAGCTGTTGATTTGGCTTTAACTTCCCCCAAAATACTTTCTTGTTATGGTTTCCTTAAATGTTAAATTCACTCAACTCCAGCAGAAACTTTGATGAATTGATGATGATGAAAGTTGCTCACAACAATAAGATTTCCTGTGGTCCGTGTAATGAAATATTGTCGCCCTTTATTTCTTCCTGCTCATTCAACTTCACCACTTCCGTTCCGTTTAGACTGTACAGTACACGTTTAAAATAATTCTAAAAACTGTTAAAAAAATAAATTTTTAATCTCAAATTATTAAACTATTTAAACTATTAGTTCTAAACTTGGAATTCGTGAAGCTACTTTTTGAGATATTATTTTTGTAAGTACTTGAATGTTGAATGAAGGGAAATACTTTTATCAAACATTTATCTTAAAAAAAATTCCTCCCACTAAAACTAAATATTATATCATCATAACTCAATACTCACTTTTTTACTACCATATGCATTGACTTTAGTACTAAAAACTGAATGAATTTTTGTGGCTTGTGCTTGTATGATGCTTTTGGTTTTTGCTGGTGATATCGATATCCTTAAAAATGCTTTTACACACGACAAGATCATTAAAAAGAGAGAAGAGAAGAATGGGAAGAGCTGAGTTGACACACAAAACAAGTGCAACAGCAAAAATGGTTTATCGTGTTTTCTGGCTGAGCGTATAATATTCTGTCCTTGCCTTCTCGTTCATTGCTACAGAGAAGAGCTCAAAAATGTGAAGCTGAAGAGAGAAGGAAAACACCACCCAACTGAACACTAAACATCTTTTAGCTTAGCATTGCTTTACTCACATATTTTGTACTTTACTGGTTGTATAATACAAGGAAAGAATGAGTATTCCTTCAATTCACTAGTTCACTCCTCTCCTCATACATAAATATCTATGGTCTATGGTCTCGTTCTCGTCACAGTTTCATTTTTATGCATAGTCAAGTTACTTATAAGTCATAGTCATAGTAGTCGTTCATAGTCATCATCATCATCATACTCATTTCTTGGATCCCTTCATTCAACTTCAAGCAACACGTTAAGCACGTCATCATCACATCAGAATCAGAATTGGACTAAAAAAGCAAACAAAGTTTGAAGGAAAGCTAAGTGGTAGTAAAACGCGTGCTTTGGACGGACTCTTCTTTGAAATGAAATGAATCACCAACAACCACGCGTTACTTACGTTAAGTGTACGAGTATGAATCATCAAGAGACGAGAAAAAAAGATGAGAATATTTTGAGATATGATGATATGAATGACCGACTGAATCAAATGCCTATCTTTATCTATGATGATGAATGAGAATTGAAGGATGAGATGAGATTGTGGTTGTAGTGGTATTGTATTTAAATGAGTAAATATTTTATCTGTGTAATATAAAATTTTGAAGATGTTGAAGGCAGAATTCAATTCAAGTCGGTAATCTAATCATCTAAATCAAATATTATTTATTGATCGATGGTGATGATGATTACTTCTGAAATGAAATTGAATATTAAAATGGAATGAAAGATTATTTTTGTGGGATTGGGTTGGAATTAGGATTGATTGATTCGGCAAGGCTCTGCTTTTGAAAGAATATGAAACTTTAGAAATTGCTGTGTGTTTGTCTAATAATGCAGTCGTATCGGTCTACAGATTACAACTTTTATTGCAGTTGTAAAATTTTTATCTACCGTTGCTGCATTTATTGCAAAAAGCTGGAATAATTAAAAGTCTACATGAGTAAAAGTTTCTGTTTCAAGCTGCCCCATTCCATTGCCATTATTGCACAACGATTGCACTTACACCATTTTCACTAACTTTGGATTCATCCGGCACAGCAGCGCTCTCTTCCCGCTGCTTGTTGCACGTTTTGAGCAAAGCTGAGCTGCGGCGTAAGAGTGCGCGTCGCGGCTAAGAAAGTGTCCAGAGTTAGTGAAACCGGTGTACAACAACAGTCATTAAACTCAACTGTTATAAAAAGAATGAAAAGCTTTGACAGGAAATACAGCTTTTCCAAAGCTTGTTTTCATTCTTACCGGATAATTAAGTTTTAAATTGTTGTATGTATTATGTATGTACGTTATGAAATGAAGTTTTCATTTCCTTTTTTTCTAAACAAACAATAACGATATGCTATACTAGACATGGACTATTAAGTCTTCTTATTTTTAGTTCAGCTCAGTTTATAGTTTTATTTGTTTGATATAGGTTTGTCACTTAATCAGTGTCGTTTTATCACTTGCAATGCTTCTTGGATTTTCCTCAGT
>JAHZNJ010002014.1:2113-22454 GCA_027744475.1 Lepidocyrtus cf. sotoi NNG-2020 | reverse complement strand
ATACGTACAATGCTAAAAATCTAAACTTAACATAATACAAGCTAATATGGACTTTTTATCAAACTATCATAATTCTTAACACGCTTTATTAAATTCTCACTACGCCCCAAGTCATTTGCTAATAAGTTGGGTCATAAACATCTATGAAGAATTCATGTCATTGTACTTTACTCTACTTTTGCTCTTTGTTTCAGTCCTCTGAAGTTGGAAAACTTTTGAAAGAGCAGGAAGCTGCTGGAAGATTGGTGGCTGCTATTTGTGCAGGTTAAATTGTTAACAATTTGTTAGTACAAAAAATTTTACATCCTATATTATGCTAATTAATCAATCTTACTTTAACTAAATTACAGCACCAATGGCACTTCACAAACATGGAATCTGTTTGGGAAAATCAATTACATCATATCCTACTGTAAAAGATAAGATGACCGCAGAGAACAAATATGAATATAAAGATGAGCGAGTCGTGATTGATGGTAAGTTTTTAAAAAAACAACCCTTGGGGTGATTTCATTCTTACGTTCTTTCGATTAGATAAAAGCACCTTCTAATTTCATTATATTGCATAAAATGTCGGTGCGGTGGTGTGATTCACTTACGTAAACAAGCAATTGTATGGATTTTAAAATATAGGTAACCTAATTACGAGCCGGGGACCTGGTACCTCTTTGGAGTTCTCATTAGCCATTGCAGCTTCTCTTGTAGGGAAAGAGAAAGCAGATGAAGTTGGTAAAGGAATGCTCGTAAAATAAATCATCTCAACAGCAAACTCATTCATTAGATTCTCTGATAATGTAGATGTGATTCTTAATAAATTAAACTATGTAATAGTAATAAGATATATAAGTATTCTAATCAATTCTAACTTGTATTCCAAATATTTGCTCGTTATTTGTAGAATGTTAATAAATAAAAAATTCGAATGATTGTCAATCTTAAAGATTTCAATGCAATCTCGCGGAGGAAAATCCTTATTTTAACGCAGATGTGTATTTTGAAAATTGCATACTTTGATATTAAATTATGGTCAGTCAGCCAGCAGTAGTAATACAAAGTCCTGAAAAAGAGTTTGTTAGTTTAAATGCCACTTAAACTTTTTTGTTTTTTCATGCATATTTCAATGCTGCATGCTTTTTTTCTTGTTTTTCACGCACACCGACAACGACAGCCTTGGGCCTGTGCTTTGCTCGATTTTTTGTATTTTTGCTTTTTTCATAATCTATCCACTCACTCCGCTCTTTTGCGTTCACCCTACTCGACTGTTCGTTTGAATACTTTGAATTTCGAAACTGTCGAATTGAATTCGAAAAGAAAGAAGTAAGGCATTTCTTTCTTAATTACCCTAGTGTCTCCATAGATACGAACAAATTAGTGAATATTTTAGATTATAAAATTCACGAATTTCTGCAAAAAATACTGTTATTAAGTGGAGATTTCCTTGCACAAAATTTGTCGACAATCGACAGTCTGGTCTGAAGTCGTTCAGTTAAGAATTGTTTAATTAACCCCGCCTGGCAATTGCTGCATGGTTTACACCCAAGATATCTAACAAAAGGAAACTTGAATTTAAACCGTTTAAGTCGTATGCGGCTTTGACTGCCATTGTTTAGCCTTTATTTAACGAGTGTCACCAATCACGAAATTACTCAAATTCCAAACCCAAACACCAGAGAACTTTGACATTTATTGAAGAGTCGAAGGTAGAATGTCAGTAAACAACAATTCTGGAGGTAGTGCGAATGGAGGAGGAGATCCACTTCCCCGTTACAACACACCTTCTACAAGCTCAAACGCTTCTCATGGAGGAGGCGATCGGCGTCGTCGTAAGGCGTTACCAGGAGGAGGAACTGGAAGTTATTATAACGCTCCACGTGACAATCGTATGAATGGTGGTGGTTCCTATCACCGTGAAGGGCGGATTCACCGTGTAAGTGGTGGGAGTGGTGATGGGGTACACACTTCAGGCTACCGTGGAAATGATTATGATTCTCGCCATCATTCTGAATCGAGCGATGGAGCTGGACGGAAAGAACAATATTATCAATATCAGCAGCCCCATCATCAGCAATATTCCCATCATTCCCACCATGATTCGTCAATTCCGAGGCACCAACGGACTAGTGGAGGAAGTGGTGGTGGTGGATCAGGAACATTTCAGCAGCACCATCAAACAGACCATCGCAATTACAGTAGTTTCAATTCCAGCAACTCCGAACAATTTAGTGCCCAGGTAACGTCACACCAGATGACATCAACCGTGGAAGTCTCCCAGCAGCAGAATGATTATACCACCGGCGGTGGCGGGGCACAAATTCCTCCTCAGTTTCAAGGAGCACCTCAGCAAATACCAGGTCCAGTTGCTCCACCACCAGCATTAAGCTTTTTCGCTTATCACCCTAACTCGCAGCCCATGTTTGGAAGTTTGGCTTTGTGTCACATACCGTTTGGAGTGAACCCTTCTTGTAAGTCAAGTCAAACGGCCTTTGCACAGTCAACCAACATTTCCAACCAATTCACATGCAAATTATGATTATGATACCATTATTGTAAAATGACAAACTGTTTCATAAGTAACCATTCGTCCGTCATAAAACTATATTTTTGTGTTTGTCGTAGCGGTCATATCTCCAGTTGTCCATACACAAATCATCGGTTCCGGACTTTTGACTCCAGGTTTACCTTACAATTATCCTTACGCAGTGCCGGTTCCCGCTCCGTTGGTTCCATCTCCTCAGCCTGTAATTTACCCATCGACGGCAGGACACGCTGTACAGCAGACATATCAAAGTCAAGCTCATTTTCCTTCTCCTGCGATTGGCGGCATGCAACCTCATTCTCAGCACAGCAATGAAGAAGAATCCATGATGATGCTCGGTGCGAAAATTTTTAGATTTTTATTTTTCTATGCTTTTTGCCGTTTTCCTTCGAATTTAATATAACCTACCTATACTCATTTTATCAGTTTATTCAATTTTTTGTATTTTAACTGAATCTGACAGACTCATCAATATTGAATCCTGATGCGGATGCATTCTTTCCTCCGTCACTCCACCATCAACTTCATCACCAAGAGGAAGACGGAAGTTCTCCCGGGGAAATTAGTGACACCAAGTCTCATTCTCAACAAGAAGACGTCGATGTCTCAAATTCTGAAGTTGCAAATGAAAACGAGGAGGGACATGGAGGACTCGAACAACGCAATAAAATGGGCGAGGGAAAAAAGGAGGAGGATGACTGAACAAAACTATTATGGGAAATTGGGAAGTCTCTTTTGAAATATGTAGCAAAGTGTAAATACATCTCTAGACTTAAGTAGCCTCAACATAGTATGTAGAACCTTTTATCATTAAGAAACTTTAGCTTAATTTTGTCACTGTAAATAGTTTTGCGGTCATGTTTTAACAGTTTTTAAAAGACTATTAATAACTTGGCTTGTCTTGCATGTAGGTAAGTAGGTAGGTCTGTGAAAGAGTCAGTTTGCAGATATTGTAGTAGTTTAAATTAAATCTTGAATTAATAAATAATCTATCTTCATACAATTTTGCAAATGAGAAAAAAAATAATAAAACTGTGTTTATTAGAGCTTTGTATAAAAATTAAATTGACTCAAAATGTTAATGATAATTAATAATGTATCAATCTCAGTCTCATTGTCATTTCCTTAATTGCTCATTCAGTGAAGTCAGTGCCATGTCATTGAAGAAGGCAATTCCTTTGTTTTCCTTTTGCGGCAGAAGCCATGCCACTAAAGACTACTAAAAAATTATAACCTTAGCATACTTTAATAATTATTTCATTTTTTTACATTTTTGCACTTACAATAATGACTTTGTTTCTGTTATTATGTATTGGGAACTCCTGAAAAAGAAATGTATTCAGTCACTGTTTTTATATATATGTACTATTACCATTTCAAATGAATATTTCGAATTTATGATTATGTATAAATTGTATTTTAACCATAAAAGGATAATCTATGTACGTTTCTTTTGCAATAAACAAAGTATAAAGTACAATCCCTTCGTTTTATGTAATCATTGCAAATTGTAACGCAGTTCAGAGTGCAGCTTGAAAAGTCTTCAATTGTTCGTTTGGGAGAAACCTGATGAAAACATATTTTTTGTCTTTTGAAACTTGCTTCGTTTAACTATTGTTGTTGCAACAAATTAGCCATTTAAGTGCATTCTTTTTATCCTTGCTCATCATAAAATTAAGGTATGATTTGCAACTAAACAATAATTAACCCTCTCCTCAATAAGTAGTAAAAAAAATGACAGAATTTTGAAGGATACTGATGCTATTATGCTACTGCCTACTACTCGTTGGCATTTCTCCGACAAAGACCGTATGTATTTAAGAAACACCGTTTTGTTTGTAAACATCCCACAGATTATATTATAGCGAAGTGAGCTTGCTTATAAATGTTAGAGATTCCTCTCGCAGCACCGATACACGTACCTATTACCTATTACAGCAGCAGCAGCAGCTATTGACTTTCTATGGATGGATGTTCAGTTTCAGTTGCAATTGCAAGTTTTTTTCTTATTCAACTCTAAATATTTGCTTTTGTAGTTTTGTATTACTGGCTACATCGTTCTATCACTAACCTTCCATCCATCCCTTTCCTTTTCTCACTGTCTTACTCAAATAACATTTTGCCTGCTACGCTTCTGCTACAAACAACAACAGCGTAGATATTTGTGAGGATTGAGGATACTAAGCAGTTCTTTTTCGAGTCACATTTGCCCAACAATCCCATATAAACATTTTTTTAACAAACCCGTTTTCTTCCCTTCTGTATAAAATAACCCCATCATCATAGTAAAAGCATCATCATCATCAGAATGATTCAGGTGGTTCGTCAGACTGCGACTGGTGATAGATGAACAGTGATTCTTCTGATTCTCATTAACATTATCATATCATCATCATCCCATCCTACCTGCCTTTTACTATATTATCATCATCATAGTTAATATTACATTCCATTTTAGGATGTGCACTGTGCACTATTTCGCAATAATAAAATGATGATACTACAATGAAGAACGAGACGAGCAAATGCCTCGACTGCATTTACTTTACAGGCTACTGCAAAACTCCATTATTATCTGGTTGGTGAGTGTGAGGTGAGTGAGCTGTCTTACTACTTTTCAGTATTATTTTATTTTATGTCAGATCCTCTCCCTATATATATGACGACGACGGCATCACTTACTACTACGATCCGATCCTTAAACATTTACTCGTAGTGTTTCAATCCTTTACGATGCGATATTACGCCAACTTACACTTGTAAATTTTTTTCAAAAAACTGCTCTATTCACTCTTCTGTTCCGTAAAAAATGAATCAGTCAGGTAGTTAACTGCGGTTCTTGAGACTACTTGGTCAGTCACTTCACTACTACTACCACCATCATCATCATCATCGGCACAGTAATTTAAAGAATATGTTTCTGCCTAAATCAGAAAGAATAAGTGCAACATTGAGATTTTTGCTTAACAGAGATTTTTCGTATCATCATCATAAGTTTTAAATGACAACAATAGGTAAAAGCATTATTTTACCATCTCATGCAACTCTTTCAGTGATGATGGTGCGGTGGTTGAGTTGAATGTTATATTATTATGATTGTGGCAAAGTGAGTAGTGCTATAAGCGAGCAAGAAAGGATAATATTCCGTCATCATCCATTATTTATATTATATTATTTCATGCATAGTAGTTTGCATTGTATTGTAATCATTTATTAGGTCTAACAATGTTTTGTAAGAGTAGTGGTGATGATACGGTATTGTCATCATCATCAATTTAGGCGAGACCTTCATGATACTTTAAAAGTACATGAGCAAAATTATAATTAAGGATGAAGTTATTAAAAAGAACTCTACGTAAATTATATTTTGGTAAAATACCTTTCAATAAAAGAAAAGAGGAAGGATTTCCCTTAAAAGCCATTTTTGCGGAAAGAAAGGTGCAATAACCAAAAATAAAGCAAGACATATTTTTTAAAGTTATTAGTTCATCTCTTGTAACCAGAAAACGCAACAGATTATATCACATAACAGGTATGAATCTTATGATTTAATTTGCACAAAAGCTTTACTCAACAGCGTTTGTGAAATGGCAAATCAAACTAATTAATTGTTTGGTTTGCTACAGTCGGTTAGTAATAATTTGTAGTAAAACTATTAACGTTTAATTACTGTATTGATTACTAGCACTTATTTATATCAAATTTACTGTAGAGCAGAAGATAAGAAATTATGACGTACTTAGTGGCTTTGCTGCCACTTTCCAAAACTTTTTGTTCGTTTATAGTTTACACATTGTAAAAGTTGCTTAAATTGATCGAAGAGGAAAACATTAAACAATCATTTATTCCAAATTCATAAAACCCTTTAATTGAGGGTGATTGAGGGTACTAATATGCGAATCGTTCTTCCCTATGCATTTATGCATTGCTTCAAAACTATTGGAATAATGTAATTTGACTGTTTTAATTTTTTGCAGAAAACCTTTCCCGGATAGTTATAAGGATTCACCTTGAAACTGTACTGATTTCCAAAAATAAAAATTGCAGTCAGTATTACTCATTCTGGAAAGTACTAAAAAGCAATATCAAAACGGAACGAATTTTCATTCCTGTCTTGCCTGACTTTTAACAATTCCATTAAAGTGATTAACGTAACTTTCTGGATTAAAACAGTTATTACTGCAATACAAATTCGAGCTTGTCTAGCAATAAACTTGTGGAGCAATCAACTCTGCTGACGAATATGGAAAAGTATTCCGTAATCAAATAGCAACACTACAATGAGTCATCATCATCACAGCCTATAGCTTTCGTTCCGAAAGGATTATGACACGATGATACATCAACAAAAGTGATTAATTAAATCATACACTAAATTAATTTACTTACAAATCACATATGATATGATAAGTTTGCCATGGTCGAATAGACTTTTAAATACAAATCTGAAGAATATCTTCACACTATGATTTTAACTGCAAAATAATAATTCATCATTAAATGTGAAAATCATGATGGAGAAGGATAGTGTTGTGCTGTGTGTAGGCGGCAGTGGTTTCGGTGATTTGGTAACTGTGCAAGTAAAAAGTAAAGCATAATATTAGAGATAACAAATATGTACGCTATGAATAAACATCCATACAAATAAACAAACGGCAAATACATTTTATCATCAGAAAACAAACCATGAGCTGTGACAAGAGTGATAGCAGAAGTGGTTAAACAAATCACTATCACTGAAGTCTCTATGTGGTCGACGTATGACGCAATATGGAGAATGTTCAAAAGGATTTTCCTTCTTTATTATCACCAAACCACGACATAATAATCTTCATTACTAATTCTACCATGAAGCCACACTACTACAGCTAAATATGCGTTAAAGTGAATTGCATATTATTGCTGTTGCTGTTGGTATGATTCCGCAAATTTTTGGTCAAGTGGCAGCAGCAGAAGGACAAGTGGAATAATATGAAGTGATGATATACATTAGCCAAAAACTTTATCATTGGGTGGCCTGCGTCGTCATTTAATAATATATTGGTAGTAAGGATGTGTAATCAGTTTTCCTGGAACCTCATAGTTTCATCTTTTATCACGGGGAGAATTCTTCCTCATATTTCTGGTGATTGTGACGTGAAGTCAATGAATTATTGAAGCGAGAGGATTAACGAATATCGGAAATCTGTAAGTTTGCGTTTAACATTTGGTTTGGGTTTTATTTAAAGGAGAAAAAGAAATATTAATAAAAAAAATATTGCAAAATTAAGTGAGTTCTTGCAAAAAATGTTTGAAATAGATTGCTTGTAAAATTCTTATTTTTTGTTTAGTAATATATCACATTGTAGCTCGGATAAATATTTTAGTTTAGCATTTGAAAAAGTGCATGGAATAGAGGAAGTTTGCTTAAAACTGAAGTTTTTAATATTCCTAGATGTAACGTATGAAATGTCTCAAAACTTTACTAACTTGCTATTAATTGCTATGCATGTAATTACTAATTTTTTAATGTATTTCGAGGAAAAACTAGTGTCCTTTAGGTTGGCCATGCTTCAAATCAAACAAAGTTTACCATAAAATCAACTCTCATTTCATTATCGTATGATATATATGATATAATGTTGATATATGAGTGAATAAGTATATAGATGAATTTTTCATATTATTATGTTAACTTTTTCTGCTGACCAAGTACTAACAAAAATAACATGATGAGTTTATTACGCATTTGTAAGATAAACTCGTTGTTTTGATATCTTAAAACAGTCTTTTCCTAGCAGAGGAGGTGGTGGCAACAAGAAAAAATATTAGGTTTTGTTTCTGCCACATTGCTACAAATGTAATAAAAGAAATCTGTCCGGGAGGTTCGTTGCATGAGTATGTGTGAAGTGACTGAATGCACAAGAAGCAGGGCAGGGTTAAAAGCAAGATAAAAAATATTATGATTTTGGCTATTACGACACGAAGAAAAAGTTCTCGTCGAGAACAGCATTGGATGCGACGAAAAGTAGGAAGACCTCCACTGTTAGCTTGAATTAGTTATGTAATTTAATAACTGATTTGACTTTGAATACTAAAGCCATAAGAGTCAATTTGATATTGAAGGCTTTTTTTCTTTTCTGCTTCGGATGTATTGTATTTACATGATTGAATAAAATCGGTGCTTTGTCTTATTTTTAGTATCTCAGTCTCGGTCTATTTTACTAACTAAATCCATGTGTCAATCAGTTTTTTGTCTATATGTGGAGAAGCCGTATAAAAAGCACTACCTTTCTATTTTCTATAATGTCTCTGCAGCAAGCCTTTTCCCTGGTCTTTCAGTTACATTTAGTAGTAATAAGCGACAGTTAGGTTTATCCTTGACAGTTTGCTAACTTCATTATCCCAATACGATGTAGTTTCCAGCAGACTTCCTTTTCTTGGATAATTTTCAGTTTCACTATTATTCAGTTTCAGAGTATAAGGGACGTATGAGTTGTAGAAATAAAATTATCGAAAACCGCAAACATTTGGGTAGCCAACTAAAGTATTAAATTTGGAACATTGTTGGAATTCTCGCTAACTTTTTTTTGTCATTTTATTTTTTTGCATTTTATCGGTTATGCTTTACGTTTGAAGTGAGGAGAGGAGTTACTTTATTCAGACAATTTTTATAAGTTTCTAAATTTTTTGTTCACGTTATTTTGTTTTTGTAGTTGAATGAAGTTATTGAAGCCGGCCCCTATTTGCCTTTAATATTATTAAGATGGACCCACCTGAATGTGTAATGGGATCGGGACGAAATATAATGGAACAACAACGTTTGTTTTAAGGCGGATTTTTGAATTCATTAAAACACAAAGATGGGCTAAATGAATAAATGCGTCTACTCTACTGATCATTCATTGGTGATTACTACATCAAGAAAAACCTTGAAAGTTGTACTAATTTCGATGGATTAGTGCATGAAACCAGAAATAACAACAAACAAGCGAAAATATTCCGTCGCGCCCCGTTTTATTTTTTTAGTTTTTAGCTTCCTGTTGTAAGTAATTCTGTTTAAAGATAATGCACTAGACTAGAGCTACAATATGCATTAACTTTTTACTTTTTTGTAAGCATTATCGCATGTGAGCGAATGTGAAATGTGAAGTGATTTTAGTTTGCATAATTTTTTGTGTAACTATAATGTTTAGACTGAAGTCTTCCAGTTTCATAAATAACCAGTTAATATATCAATCACGCAAGATAGATTTAATAATAACGATTTTGGGAAAATATCAAAATGCTTCCAATCGAACAATCATATTAATGATTCCATACAAGATGTGACCGATTTACAATTACAATACCACAAAATAAACGTATCAATCTGCCTTTATAGAACACGAAGTACATTATCGCTGTGTTGTTGTGCAATATTTTAAAATTTTTCTGTGATATACCAAAATGCCTATTCCACCACCACCCCCAGGACCTCCACCACCCCCAGCCCCACCATCGTTTGATTTGAAAGTGGGGGGAGCGCCGGATCCCAACGGGAGAAATCTACTCCTCCAGTCTATTCGCCAAGGGGCCAAGTTAAAGAAGCCTACTGTGGTTAATGACCGTAGTTCACCTCTAGTTAGCGGTAACGGTAAGTAAATAAATACTGTGCGTAAAATAATATTAGTAGTAGTTATACATTCAGTGGAGAAACTGAAAATTAAGAAGAAAACATCGTGTCTGCTAATTAATTCTTGGACTTGGCTATGCTTTCTTATCCGGTGAGGTGCAGTGAAAGACGAAAGTGAAGTAAAGGTTATGTTGACGAGTTGTTTTGGGCCCTTTGGCTTGACAAATAATTAATATTAATTTAATAAAATGTGAAAGGATAACATATTATTATTTCGTCAATTTGCTAAAAGGCCCTCGTTCCCAATGCTGGAGCATTTTTTAGAGAGCGAACAAATCAAATCAAAAGCTCAAGCAGGCTATAGTATCTATCTGCACATTTACCGTTTACTTTATGCATAAAAATCTTTGTTCGCTGAAAACGGAACGGTGCTATTGCTAGCACATTGCCAAAAATTGCAATTTTGACGATTTTCAATATTCTGTCAGCATGTATAATTTTTCGACAGTAGGTGCTTGCATTACAGATAGTCTAAAAATTAAAAATTATCAACAAAGCCTACATTGCATTTTTGCATATATAATATTATAATGTAAGTAAATGTAACATTAAACAAGTCATTGCGTTAAACAGATGCGTTAAATAATTAAATAATATGCAATAATAGTTAAATGTTTGTGTGTTGTGTGTTAAGCACAACGCTGTCAATTTTTAAAAAACGATTTACATTGTCGTAAAATGCATCGAATTATATTTTTTGCACAAAAGATACATCATCCATCATAATGAGAGATGCCGATTGCTAGCCGACACGTTGCGTTACTTTAATCTTGAATCTACGTTGTTACAGGCTCTAAAATCTAGGTTTATAGTGCAGTTTGTGTATTATGTGGTGACTTATTTAAATACTTCGAAATTGGAAAAGATCCAAAAAGAAATCTAGATTCAAGGCTGATGTGCAAAACTGCGTTTAGCTGAGCAATTCAGCCACTTCTTTACGGCTCTCATGTTCTGCTCAAAAGTTTTTTATGAGTTGAACATCCGCTAATTGCAAAGCCAATAATATGATGACTTGTAGAATTTAATTAGTACGAAACAGCCTTTGCTGTTAAATTCAAAATCATTTATTTACACCAAAAGAATTCTACAGCACACACTTCGCAAATCGCAAGATTCTATAAAAGATTCTATAGCTAGATTCTTGGAGCCTTTCTAATAGCATTTTTAAAGCACATTTTTCTAAATCTCACAGTGACTGTACGAACAAGAATGAAACAACAAAAACATACGCAGCTGAAAGCATTAAAGCTAAACGTGACTTTTGACCGAGTGAATGTAATTTAATTTTGCAACTGCAACTATTAGGCCTTGTTGAGATTTTACTTGCAACGAAACCAACAGTTAGTAAAAAGCGTTTGAAGCAGTTATTTGAGTGAATAGCATGGAATAGTGGGTGCAAGTTTAATTGCTTTAAAGTTTTAACTTAGACATTTATCAAATAAAAAGAACTTTTGTAATTGCAATTGAATTCCTGATCCAGTCATTGAGGTTTTCAGACAGTGCGGTGCATAAATATGGGCACCATAAAACTACTGCGATTTCGGTATTTTACCGAAGACGAAATCGAGTGGCCTGAGCGTTACAAACTCAATACATTGCCTGCAGTATTAGCAGCAAATAATCAAAATGTCATTTTGCAAATATTTGGTACATTAGATTATTATTTTATTACAATTACAGAATTACTGGTTTGTATTTGCTGTAAACGTTATATGTTTTTATATTTGTTATGAAACGGTATCCTTTTTTATGTCAGTCTGTACGTTGACTAATGATTTGTTTTTTTTATTACGCCTTGGTTTAGCAAATAAAAACAACGGTGGGTCGCCAAGCAGTGGAGGAGGAGGAGGTCATCAAGCTTCAAGTGGAGGATTTGGAGGTGGACGGCCTGCTGGGCCTGGACCGTTAGGATTAGGTGATTTATTTGCAGGGGGTATACCGAAATTAAAACCTGTAGGAGGTTCTGGAGCGAGAAGTAAAGGATTTTCAAGTTCAGCTTCGTCGCTGCATAATAAACATGAGTCTTCAACCTCTTCCATTCACAATAGAAGCCATAATAGTGGAGAGACTGTAAGCATTAACTCGTATAGCAGCAGTACGAGTTCAATACACGTAGAGTCAAGCAATTCGAGTTCAATTCATAACAGTCCACATATGTCGATGAATCATAAAGCACCGCCTCCACCTCCCCCACCGTCGAATTTAAAGCCTTCCCTAACAAACTTTAGTGAGCAGGCATCGGAACAGCATCGGAAACCTATCAATTATGGAAAACCGTCGTTAGCACCCAAACCTCCTGGAATCAATGGTGGAATCGTCAAGAGTTCGAAGCCAAACCCTCCCCCAAAATTACCTAGTCTTCACATTCCACCACCTCCTCCACTTCCAGCGGCTGATTATGGGGGTGATACACAACAAATGCCTTCGACACCGCCTTCCGCCGGTAGTGGCAGTAGTGTAAATAGAGCCCAGAGTATGCGAATGGCTCGTACAGCATCTCCTGCATCACCAAATGCGGCCAGTATTGAGTACAGGACAATGGGAAGGTCGGCGGGACGAGAGTTTATGAATGCTTCTGGTCAGCCACCTCCACCACCGAGAATAGTCACGGTACCTGTTTTGTCTTTTGTCACAAAATGAGCTCATATATAGCATAAAATGTACTGTGTATAGGGTATTTCTAAACTAGGTCATTCTGATATTTTAATTCCAGAATATTGTGCCACGAGTAAGGATGTCACCGTTAAGACCTCCGTCTGCTCGCCCTCCTCCCCCACCTAACAAGGCACCCCCGGCTGTACCTCCGCCACCTCCTCCTTCGTCAGCTCCCCCACCTCCTCGTCACAGAATTAGTCCTGCGCCAACACCGCCACAAGTTCGCGTCAATGGCTCACTTGGTCCTCTCCCTCCTGTTCCGGTTGGAGGTCCACCTCCTCCTCCCACTAGAAATTCATCAATGCGAAGTGTTAACTCTGGTGCGTCAATTAATTCAATAAGTTCTGGCTCAGGATCATCGACTCCATCAATATATACAGGTTTGCTTAGCTTTGAAATTTTGAACGTAATTGAATGAATCAGAAAAGTATAAAAACAAAGAAAAAATATTGTTTTATTTATGACAAATAGGAGTGGATCTTGAAACTAGATATGGTCATTTATTTCCATCATTGGAAGAACTTCCTCCGCCGGGGATGTTTATGGGAATAACGAAAACATACCCAAGCAAAAATGGTTAGCAAAAAGTTTCAATATCTTGAAGTGGTAGTTTCAAAAACTGTACTAAAAATAGTGTTATTTTATTTAGCTGGATTTGTGTTTTCAGCTCATTCAATCAAACGTCAGCCGGCTCCTCAGCCTCCAACCCAAATGCAACTTGGTTCGAAAATGTGGGAAAATAACACGTCAACGTGCTAGTGTTAACAGTTTAGGAGAATATTTGTAGACATACTTAATTTTAACATGCATTTTATTACTCGATATACGCCCACTACTTATTCAGTCAATGATAGGAAGTGAGGAATTAAAAAAAGTGTAACAACGACAGGATGCCAACTCTTAAGATTTATTTAATAATATCTATCTTCATGTGATGGATCTACTCTACTTGTTTGATAAGTGACCGAAAGAAAAATTGGTAGAGGAGAGGTAAAAACATTTAGTTTGACTGCTTATTTTGATAATGTTAAAGATGATGCGTAAAAATGTTATCCCTCTAAAATCTACAAGTCAGTAAAATACGTATTAAGCATTTGTTATAAAGGTTTATATAATAAAAAAGATATATTAGAAGTAATATTTAAATATATTTAACATAATTTATATTCTAAAAACTTAAAAATAAATTGTTAATCACATGATTTTTTTATTTTCTTTGAGCATTTCATTCGCCCCAACATAATGCAATTCATCATCATCAATTTAACAAAAATCGTAAAAATCTCACTTTCCCCCATTCTTGTCTATAGTTGGTGAGTAAATCATGAAACCGCTTCACGGCAATTTTCCGAGAAAAAAATTATGCATGAAATAAACCGTTCTACGCACAATTACTTCAGTACGTTAGTTTTATTTTCTGTACGACAACAGGTCACTCACTATTAGTAAGATGTTATACAGTCTATTCAATTAATAAATTATTCTTTTATGTGATATTTTTGCAAGATACAAAGATGTGATCATGTGAAATCTTTTATGTAACTAGTAACGGGGTTATACTTATTTTATTTAATAATTTTATAATGTAGTAAGAGGTGTTGAATGGCTTACTAAACCGGACATGTGTTTTTACTTCCTCGATAATAGTTCAGTGTAAAAAATTAAATTTTTTTGTGAATGTCTACAACCATTTATGTTGGTGCAGGCAAAACATAAGTCTCAAACAATTTACCACAGCTCATTTTTACGATAATAATAATAATACTAATCGACGATAATGGTAGCGCTGCAACTACTTATTTTACATACACAACAATATTGACAATTTCCGCGGATGTGGAATTGATTTACTCACTCTTTATAGGACTACATAAATATAGTATATAAATATTATTAACTATTCTAATATGAGCTATATAATATTTTACCTACACACTAAATAAACGTTTTGCATTCCTACGTATATTATGATAATAGTCTATTTCGTAACAAAAACAATCAAGTGTCAAGTTGTCAACAAATTATTATTTTTGCATCTTTCAGCTTTAGATTTCTATCTCGTTAACCAATTCTTAAAATATAGTTATTAGTATTCATTAGGCTGTGTTATTAAAATTTCTCACAATTACTGAGTTTTTATTATAAAGTCCCTATACCTAAATTATTTTCGAATGTCTGCAAAACTGGTGGTGATGTGTAACAATAAAAGTAGGAAAATTTATAGGTTCGTGTGTAATAAATTATTAACCTCCTGACTAAACTGTTAACTAACTATCCATCTGTCCGTGATGGTGGTTTACGTATTCACAGCTTTATGATCTGCTTAGAATTAGAAAACTCGAAAACTGAATATTAATATTATATTATGTAGTGGGTATTTAACACTTGTTAAGAGAGTCCATTTCCTGTTGTAGAATGGCATCAAGTTCATCTGTGAGATCTGCCAACATATTTCCGATATCACTTAGCACATCCCCTGCTTCACTATGTTCCCCACCTACGACAAATAAGCGAAAAATAACGATCAGATTCAGATATAATACTATATAGTAATTTGTATAATTTTTGTTGTTTGTTAGCAAACCAATTAGTATTTTTAAAGAAACGTTCTTCACACAATTTTTACCTGCAGTAGGGGGAGGTCCTGCCATTCCATATATATTTTCCAATGCTGTGCCGTGAGGACCTCTGTTTCCGGATTTTTGTTGCTTAATTGTTCCAGCATTATCATTTGCAAATGGCAATGATTCTGACTCGGTGCTTGAACTTGACTATATCAATTCATAAAAGTTATAATTATTTTGAGGTATATTGTGGGTAATTAATTGTTAATCGTTTTTAGATTTTTGCGCTAAAATGTACCTTAAAACTGGCATCGGAGCCATTTCGACGCACGCCCACAGTTGCAAAAGTTGTGCTTGGGTCAGCATCATTCAAAATCGGAGAAGGATCCCGAAGTCGATTAGAAACGGCAGACGTGGAAGGATGAATACGAATATTATTAGTACTATATGCAACAGAATTTGTACTAGAGTTATTAGCGTAAGCATTATTATGGTTTTGAAGATGGTAATCAGAAGAAGGATTGGTCGTTGGTAAAAGGGCAGCGTTAGCGTTGTTATTGGTTAGACTAGTTGAACTCGTTGTTTTATTATTCACATTATGGTTATTCTGAGAAGCAGGCGTAGGAGGAACCAAAGGCTTTTCACAAGAAGTAGCGACCACCGCTCCTGTCATCTTTGCAAGATCTTCAGGAGGGGGTGGTGCAGGCAAATCATTTTCATCGTTAGAGCTGGGCCATTGCGATGAATCAAGAGACGTTTTTCCTCCTCCTAATCCACCGGCTGATGTTGGGTGAAAGGTACTGAAAGCCTCTTGCCTAGACTCTTGTGTAGTTGAGGAGCTTCGTCTTGGAGGAGGTGGTGGTTGCCGCACCGGTCCAACTCCACCGTTGCCACTGGGATTGCTATTTCTAGGAACGCCAAAAGTACTTTGAACACGACCCATATTTTTTGGTAAACTTTTGTATCCATCCATGGAAGCAGTTTGGTGCTGCTGCTGCCATTGTGATGTAGATGATAAGCATTCCTGTTGATAAGTTACATCTAATCCGATATGATGAGGATCCTTAGGATTATCTGTTTTATTAAGTTCAGGTCCAGCTCCAGTTGCAGCAGCAATTTTTCCGTACGTCTTGTTTTTTACCATACGTGGCAATGTTGAAGTACCAAAAGAGGATTCCGCAGCAGCGTAGGAGGAATTGCGTGATTCTACTTCATTTGTTGGCGTCGTTTCCCCATCATCCAGCCATTTTCCTTGAGTTCCATTTCGTACTGCTGAATTGGATGCTGCTTGGAATGAAGATGTTCCGTAAATAGGCTCGCCACAGTGATCTGAAATGGTGGAAGGTCTGCGGTCACTCTTAACGTGAATTGCTATAACTTCAGGATGATATTCTGGCTGACTCAATCCATTTGTAACGGGAAGCTTTTCTTGATGTATCTGCGGTTGATGCGTAAGAATTTGAAGATGTGGTGGTTTGTCGTTACTTGCGTAAAGGGATTCTCCATGGTAGGTAGGGTGCTCCTCCTTTCCATGTGAATTCTGACGCCAAGAGCTATACGGAGGAACAGATTGCTGAGAAACGAATCCCTTTTGGAAAGAATTACCATAGGACCTGGCTGCTACTACGGATGACGAACTTTGTTGTAACTGCGAGCCCTGATTAGGATTATGTTGCGAATAAGGCATCTGTGATGCATTAGCGGATGATTGAAGCAGTCGATGTGGTACAGCGTAACAGTCCATCGAGTTGGGATGATATGGATTTTGTGGTCTACCGCCTCCAACAATACCCGTATTATGCACACGTTTTCCGGATAAAATATCCTCAATGCGTTTAATTGCTAGAAGGAATTTAAAATATAATACAGAATTGTTGTAATGGGTAAAATAAAGCACTCTATTAGTAAATTGAATTTATGCACTTTTACCTGGTACGTGAAGTTGAGAGATTTCTGATTTTAATCTCTTTCTGTGATTAGGTTTAGTTATACCAATCGCATTCAAATCTTCAGGTGTCATTTTTACAATAGTTTGCATATCGTAGCCAGCTTGAATAAAATTTTGATAATAGCACTCAAAATGTACACCTAAAAGTAAAAGAGAAAAAAATATTATTATGTAAATTCGGTTACAGTAATGTTATTTTGTTTAATGATGTGAAGAAGCAACCCTTCTGATAATTTATTATGGAATGACTGTTTATGCTTAATAGTAAATATTTGGTTCAGTTGTGTTTTGTTATATTGAAAACAGCCAATAATATGGTTGATTGTATATTTTCACGGGAAAAAATAAACTCTATCTGCTGAGGGTTTTATAATTAATTATATCGTTGACGTATTATTATGTAGATGTTATTGAGATTGCTATGAATTGACTGATCTTAATACACTGTTTATATATTACATGTACTTTCTACGATTCACAATTATTTTAGTAATGCACCAGTAAAACCTCAACTTGTACATATTATCCATTTGCATGTGGCTCCAAATATATATACTTTCAAAAATATTCCTCTCACCAGTAAGCCAAGCGTTAAGAATTTCTGAATCGGGAACGCCTTGGGCGATCAAGGAAGAAACATCAAAGTTACATATTTCTTCTGGAGGAATTGAGCCCAAACTGGACGAAGAAGAATGATAGGAGTGACGACAGCTTCCAGTGGAGGATGACTCTGAAGATAAACCGGAGTAGCGCACTCCCTGTTGATACAAAGAGGAAGATGCACGGCCTGAATCGAAGCTGGCAGCACTGTGTCTGCTATGTCCCGTGCCCGCGCTTCCAACTGATGAGCTAACTCCAGATCGGGAACGCCTTGGGCGATCAAGGAAGAAACATCAAAGTTACATATTTCTTCTGGAGGAATTGAGCCCAAACTGGACGAAGAAGAATGATAGGAGTGACGACAGCTTCCAGTGGAGGATGACTCTGAAGATAAACCGGAGTAGCGCACTCCCTGTTGATACAAAGAGGAAGATGCACGGCCTGAATCGAAGCTGGCAGCACTGTGTCTGCTATGTCCCGTGCCCGCGCTTCCAACTGATGAGCTAACTCCAGATCCACCACTCACGGAAACCGTGTTGGAGGAAACCGTGGAGCTCGGGCTTTCATGTCCAGGACTCTATTAAATATTAAAATTAGCGTTTAACTTTACATTTCAGGTTAAAAAATAAAATAACAATAGGCAATGAGAAAAAATTCTCGTTTGTTTCTTTACTTGGCTCATGTCAATTCCCTGATCTTCCAGTACGATATGATTACCAAAGACATTGGAAAAACCAACATGGTTATGGTTACTGGGACCAACATTCAGATCTGTCCCGCCATAGCCATAAGGTTCAGAATTACTTCGTAAAGTCTGGTGTCGCAAAATCCCTGTTGGAGGCTTCGAAGGTAGGTCGTTGGCGTCACTTAACGATTTATTATTGCCTAGTTTCTTTTCATATCCCTAGAAAAATTAATTTAAAAAGGTTTAAAAAGGCTCCACCAATGATATGAAGTGAAAAAAAAAACGTTTAAATGCTGTCACAAGTAAGACAGGAGTGAATGCATTGGAACTTTAAACTACGACGCTCAAAAATTTTTTTAACAAACACAGTATGTATTACTAATAATCAGTACAGTACAGTAGCCAATAATGTTTAGTTGTTACCTAAAGGCTAATTTTAAATTTTACATGAACGCTGAAGTATAAAATTTCGTCTAATTTCTAATTTCCATTACGAATTCCGAAGCTTACCTTATGCATTTCAACTGCAACTGCAGTAGTTCCAAACGCAGCGCACCTCCCTGAGCTCTGCTCTGAGAAATTGGAACTAATATATCTTTCGTTTATGTCAGCAGCAGGAGGGATTTGAGAAAGTTTTGACAAATCTAAAAAAAATGCCCAACATGGTTTCATTTCACTTTCATTACACAGTACACCGTTTTTAGTGCATGCAAACCAGCAAGATTAGCACGAATATTTTATTATCATTAAACATAAATAATATTACCTTTTACAAAACGATAGTCATTTCCGGAACAAGGACTGCAAGGTGCAGAGTCTGCCCTGAATGTTTTAAAAGTAGAAACTGACCCATGTTCCGAGTCTACAGTAAACGTTTTCCTTGTGTCAACCGGTGAGACAACTTCTGAAGCCCAATGCGAGGATGACGAATTGTCACCACAATCGCCAGACGCAACACGACGTCTGTTTGATTTTTCAGTGGAATCACTTCGGCTGGGTTGCTTCTTCACTCGAAAGGAACTAAACGAGAAGAATCCGCCTGGTGCAACTGGAGGAGGAACACGAACTGCTTTATTGAGTGAAAGTGCGGAGGGGCGGGGTTTATTCATTGCACCTACAATAAAATATAAAATGGAAAACCCTTCAATGCTTAGAAAAATAATATGCTCAAAATATATTACATTTGGTTTGTTTCTGATTTTACGTACCTAAAACACGGCATAGTCAATTCAAACGACGGTTTTCACGAGTTTTGCGGTTATCAGTTTGAAACTCAATATTATTCAATGAAAAATTAGTTGACTAGTACAGACTTTCTTTTCACAACCTTCAACAAACACACAATTAACACAGAAGTTAGTGGTAAGAAGAACAAAGACTTAAAAACTTATTGTTCTCAATTTAAGACGATTTTGACAGAAAAATTCCCTAATGATGGAATTTTTTATGAAATCAATTGCGCTGTAAATTATAAATTTATAATAAAAGTAAAACCGCAGCAGGAAAAGCTTAAAATATTTTGATATTTATGTTTGATGAAATAGTGTAAATGTGACGAACATTGACTGGCAGACAGAAGACACTTCCGGATATGTATTAAAAAAAATAAAATTTCCGCAAATAAAATCAGCAACTGCATTAAATTTATAGGTTCCGTGACCGTGTACTTTGTACAAATAATTGCTAGTCAGGTTGGCAG
>JAHZNJ010002013.1:1508-13205 GCA_027744475.1 Lepidocyrtus cf. sotoi NNG-2020 | reverse complement strand
ACTGTTTATTGCTGCACCTGTACAACGGATTACGAACAAGCGATTGACTTCGCTTGGCATTGTTTAATGAGGAGGATGAAAATAAATGAGTTGAGAAGATGAGAAAAAGTAACTGGATTTTATTAACAAGCACGTATGACTCTGTCTAGAATAGAAGATACAGATCAAATCAATATCTCCCTCTACCTTCCCCTCTTTTAAATTAGGTTTAAATGAGCACACAAATTGAGAATCGATGCGCACTTACAAAATACATTCAACAAGAAGAAAATCAGCAGTTAACTCACTACTTAACATACAGACTTAGCTCCTAATGAGTTCACCTTGGCCTTTACATGGTTATCTTCGGTTTCCATCTCTAAATAAAAAAATCTAGTCAACTCTCTCTATGTAAGTACGAATAAATGTACATGTACAAAAAACTCAATTTATCTGATAAACATCTTTTGATTATGAGAAACATTCTTTCGTGTATTAGTCGATTTGTAACCCATTAGCATTTTAAAACTAGAAGATCATCATCATCGTCACCGTCAGTCACCATCATTTGGAGTGGGACATGTTATTAAATAGATTTACTTTGCTTCACTGAAACAAAATATGATATGACCTTATTCGAATTAGTATTTTTGCGATGGCTCTCTGCAAAATCATTATTGTTGAGTATGGCAATGGCAATGATGGCAAAATGTTTTGTCGATGACGATAATGTCGATCAGTGCCTAAAAGACTAAACATAGAAAAATGGTTTAGAGGGTCACGAGCGATAAAGGAGAAATTAAGTCGTGAGCGATGAAAAGGAAAGATTATTTTATTGAATAAATATATTTATAAATGAATGTTTTATAAGACAGAAGAATAGGAACCAGAATGTTATTACTTTATTTAAATCATGTTGTTGCTCACTTGTTCTTACAGAGCACACTTTGCTTTATATAGTGTTTTTTATTATCGTTATCGGTCACATAGTCTTAAAATGGCGAAATAAATTACTATGCTCTCTGCTCTGTGCAGTGTAAAACGTAAAACATGGCTTTGATTGACTCATTTTGAATTGTTTTTATTTTGTTTTTTCTTAACAGGTGAAATACAAGCGCTGGGCAGCTTTGAAGGCCATCTCGATGATCACTTGACTTTCTTGGGACAGTCGAGTAATAACTTATATATAGGTGCAAGGGATGGGCTGTATAATTTAAGTCGAGTTGATCTCACTCAGCAATCGGTACGTATGCAATTTTTCAAAGATAATTTACTTCAATTTACGATTCTTCGTAGTTCCTACTCTGCTGAAGACATGAATTTTAACCAATTTTTAACCCATTTTTAATTTCCCTTTAGGTACTGAACTGGACCGTATCTGCTGACCATCAAGAACTTTGCCAGTTTAAGGGCCAGAAGGCCTCAGAATGTCATAATTTTGTTCGGACGTTCTTTGGTCCTTTGAGCTACTCCTCAAGCCCGAAAATGGAGGCCACTTCAGCTTCTTCTAGCGGGGCAGTAGCAAGGACAGGTGGCGACGGGAAATATTTGGTCTGTGGGACAAATGCATTCAAGCCGAAATGCCGTTGGTACTCCGCCGACCTTAAGACATTCTCTTCAGAGTTTTCTGGGATTGGTTACAGTCCATTTAATCCCAGTCATCAGTCCACTTCCCTGCTTCATCATGGGTCGGTGTACGCTGCAACTGTCGCAGATTTCGGAGGCACTGACAACCTCATCTACAAACAACCTTTGAGAACGGAACAGTACTACGACTTACATCTGAACAGTTAGTGAAAAACAGCAACTAAACTCATCATTTTGCCATTGTCTAGATTATTTTTTTCCATTCATACGTTTTTTCTGCATTTTCATGATATTTCACAACAATACTGATATATAACTGCAGCAACAATAAGAACCATTTCCTCTAAAATAACGGACATTAGTCACAACAATAAGAAAAGCAACTGCGTTTTATTTTTTAGTTCTTTAACGAGATAAAAAGAAAAGATAGAGACCATTTTATCATTATACTTATTTGAAGTTTTAAAGTCTTAAGATTTTTGACAATAATCAAGTCATGCTATTACGTACGGCTACTGCATTGTTATGTAACATTGTTATGAGTAAAGGTAAGCTTTATGAAATAAGGAGGAGGAGGATGACAATGACTTTCAGCTTCTATTGTCAATTTTTTTGAGACAGGATTGCACATTACATTAAGCGTTGGTGCTGTAAAGCAAGTAGCGTGTAGCAAGTCCAAAGAAGATTGTGTGCTCACATCCGTATTGTGCTTGCATGTTTTTAAATGAGGATGGACTCTGAGAAGAAAGAAATGAGCTGTCAAATCAAATAGTAGTAGCAAGGTAGAAGCAGTAGCGAATTCAAAATTTCTTGCAGAAGATAATAATGCTGCGTTTATGACATGAAACGAAAAGTGTTTCTTTCCTTCCGTCTTGTGCCGTAACAAGCTAACTAGTAAAGCTCAAAAAGCGCAAAACTGTACTTTTCATTTTCAGTGGCAGGCAGAAAAAAACAAATTATTTTGACAGTCCTTTCGGTAAAAATTTGTAAATGATTATGAAGCAGATTTTAGAATTTTTAGAAAGAAGCTAAATAGCTAAAGAGCAGTGAATGTTTCTGCTTCTACTGCAGAATTCTAACAAAGAAAGGACGACAGTCAGTCAGTTATTGTTGAGACTGCGACAATACAAAATAGGATTTCATACCGTAATTGCGATTGACATGTTGCGCGTAGAGATAAATAAGGAGGAATTGCTGAAGCTTACTTACTTTGATTGAGTTGTTGTTTTGTGCATCGTAAAATTTACTTCTTTCACTAAAAATATTTTTTTTCTTTCCTAACAATACAGGTCCATCGTTCGTGTCCTCCCTAAGCTTTGGTGACTTGGCCTTATTCTTCTTCAGGGAGTTCGCCGTGGAGCACACCAACTGTGGGAAGGCGGTATTCAGTCGTGTGGCTCGTATTTGTCGACATGACACAGGGAGCCGGAAACACAAAGACCGTTTCACGACTTTCCTCAAAGCCCGGCTTAATTGTTCCATACCCGGAGAGTTCCCATTCTACTTTGATCATATACGTAAGAAAAAATACATAAAGAAAATGAAAGAAAGGAAAAGAAAAAACTTTTTGTTTTGCACTTTCTTTGTTGTAGTGGGCAGGGTTTGATTATTGTTAGTATGTAATGTAATTGTGGGAAGAAAAATGTCAACATTCGGATGAGTTATGAGTTCCGTTTGTATATTGCATGATCATGATGTTTGCTTTATTGTAGAAAATGTTTGGAAAAGGTGTATAATTTACGATTGATTCATTGTGTGAATAACTGTTTTTTATAATGATATCTTCCTCTCTTGGCTACGCTAACCAGGGAATGCAAATATTTACGTGTCAAAAGGCATTCATTACAAAAAATTACATTGTAGAATTTTTCTTTTCTTTTTCGCATTGCAGAGTCCACAACGGATATTTTCATGAATAGCCAAAGAAGCGATGAAATGCTCTATGCCGTTTTCACAACCTCACCAAATAGCATCGGAGCTTCTGCCGTGTGTGCCTTCTCAACAAAAGATATTCTTAAAGTTTTTGAAGGACCGTTTAAGGGACAATCATCTATTGACTCGAATTGGCTTCCTTTGTCGGAGAGTTCGCTTCCAAAACCAAGGCCGGGCTCCTGTTCAAACGACCCCAGCTATAGTCCTGACTCCACCTCTGCGGCATTCGTGAAAGGACATCCTTTGATGGATGAAACCGTACAAGGAATCCCGGTTGTTACGGTTAGCTCGAATATAGACCATTTTTCGGCTATTGTGGTTGACCATTCCCCGGAAGTATCACCGTATCACATAATATATGTTGGAACAGGTAAAAATCATGTCTCTTATTACCCCAAAAAGGGGTTTTTCATTATTTTGCATACAGTTTTCATTTCTTAATATCTTTTCCTGTTTTTACAGAAACCGGAAAAGTTCTTAAAGCTGTTGTAAATGCCACTGCATCCGGCAAGCTACGGGCTTCACCTAAAGATTTTAAAGACGGTGAAAGCATAATTTCCCAGTCATGGGACGTATTTCCCGGATCAAGAATTAAATTCCTTAAGCTTTCTGGCTCGAGAAGATTAGTAGTGGGTACAGAAACCCAATTGAGAGTTGTATCAGTAGACAACTGTCAAGAATTTAGTTCCTGCCAGAAATGCGTAGGAATAAGAGACCCACATTGTGCGTGGAGCTCAAGCACGGAAGAATGCATTAATGTTGATATCCAAAGCAGACGAGGGGAATATTTACAAGACGTCAATTCAGGAGTTACCAGTCAATGTCCTGTAGATGAACCAACTAATGAAGTTGCAATTGAGGCTAATCCGTTGAAGAGTGAAGTCGAAGAAGGTATTTTACAAATGACAAATGAATAATTAATTACTATCCTAATTACTTTAGCATGGAATAATTAACTGAACTTTTAAATGTTTTTTCTCAGATGAACCAAAAGAATGCTGTACATGCACTCCAGTGACTACAACCACAACTTCAGAACAAAGCGGGCCTGGAAGAGATTTACTTTTATCCGAAGGTGGAATCGATTCAGGTCTGAGTGTGAATCTCCTCCCACAAGATCCCATTATAGAAAACGTTCCTCCCCAAAATGACACATCTCAAGAGAATGAAATCCCTCGTCTAGAAACTGGCTACACCCAAGGTAATTTATATTTCAATGGACTGAACATTCAAAATCAATCACTAGATCAACAATGACAGTTGATTAATGAATTATCTAACTTAATGTTCTATATTTTCCCACAGATTTCAAGTCATCATTTGTCAGATCAGAAGACGAGAATTATCTCTCCAGTCGTTCATTAGTCTTAGCCACTACCTCATCCGCCGGTGTCTCTTTAATCATCGGCTTCGTGCTAGGATTCATAGTTTCCCGATTACTGTACAGCAGGCAAGATCAGAAGAAGCCCGCAACAAATGCGCAGTTAGCAGCGTCCATGAATGAGTCACAAAGGCTAACCAAGCCGATCGACTTCGTTCTCAATGTGCCTAGTGTAAATAGCAATAAAGTACCAGTGAAAAACAATCTTAACACGGGGACGCTAGAGAAAACAGTGAAAAAGATTTATCTCTAGTTAGTTCAATTTAAGAACAATTATGTTTTTTATTTCGAATAGTGCAATTTCGCTTTTAAAATATTTTAATATATGAAATTATAGAACGTTTATTTACCAACCAGATCGAAGTCGAAGTGTTGTTGTTTGTTTTTCGATATTAATATTATGATGAAAAAGAAAATTATGTGGATATTTTATTATTGCCTGTTGCCTTTTATATAAATACACAACCAAAGATCACATTTTTTGTTTTCTTGATCTCAGCCTGATATGAGGCGACAATTTATTTGAGGTAATTACTTCAATTATTTGATTAGTTATAACATAACTGTTTCATGATGTCATGATGTTTTTAAAGAAATTAATAGAATAGAAACCAATTAATTTTTTATTGTTTCGTTTGATTTTTTCTCCAGGTTTGCAATACGATGATCGTTTAATAGACGTACGTGTTCAAGGAAAAGGAAAAACGTTTCTTTAAAAAAAGAAGCTAAAAATAATCTACTACTCGTCAGTTTTACAAGGCTCAAGTATTAGTCAGCGTATTCTGCAAATCCAATTCATTGTCGATTTTACTACAAAGGGAAAGTATGAAGACGCGTCAACGACGGAACCCAGAATATTAATTATTATGCATTTTATTGATGACGACCGCAATTAAACCTCAGTGTTTAGGGTGAAACAAGGGTTAAGTAATGAAGAGGAATTTAGGAGAAAGGAGAAAGTGCCCCATGATGCTTTGTTAAAAAAAGAAGTTTGTTAGTATATTTAAGAAAGCTTTGTTAATTCATTTTAGTATTTGCGTGTAGCGGTTCAGCAATTCGCTAGTCACTTCTTTACTACTGCTCTTTACCGTGCTATGTAAACACTCCCGATTGTTACTGATTTATAGATAAACTCTTTGTAATATTACTTAATGATCGAATGCACATGATTCGAACGAAATTTTTTTAGATTTTGTATTGCATAATTTTGTTTGTAAAATATAAATTGTATTAAAATACATACATGGATTCTGATTCGATACGTATGTATGTTTTTATAAATGTTAGGTTTTATAGTAATTTACTTTCTTACTGAACGTACTTTCTTTACTGTACGTTCTCTATCATGTGTTCGTTAAAGATAAAAGTTTTAAGAATTTATTGGATTACGTAATGTAATGTATTATTAACCATTTAAATAAAAAACATTTTGCATACAGTTAATGTAAAAACTGTGTGATATCTATAAAAAGATTTGTGTAAGGGTTAAAAATGATTAAATTGATAAAGGTATAGTATAGCTGTTTAGATGAACGGGTTTAATTTTTCAATCAAAGAATACTTTTTTCACGAGAAATTTACTTAAGTGCGAAAAATAAAGTTTATAATTGTAAAGCATTGCTTGCTCTGTTAATATATAATTTGCCGATTAAAACAAAATCAGAGTTTGACAAATATTAAATTAAATTTGTATGCCATTTATAAAAGCTATATTATTTGCCTTTTTTAAAAACGAGACTGGTAATATAACTAAAAAAAATCTAAGCCATAAGACATTTTTGTTTAAGAAATTGTTAGTAGATAGATTTTGAATTTTTTGCTAGTTAATTGTAAATTTTGTTTGATATTATTTTGTATATTTTATTGTTCTCTGTAAAAATATAATCATTTGCATAGCTGCCGTTAAGTAATAGGTACTTATTATACTCTTGTTTTATACATAGATATAGGCATAGGTATAAATTAAAGTTTTATAAGTATACATAATACATAAGTATATTAATTACGTTATTCCAAAATTAAACTCTAAAACAAGTTAATTGTTCGTACATGACAAAGTGATTAAGCAGATTTTTAGATTTAAGAATAGTTTAACAGGAAAATAAAAATGAAAACCTATTTGATTTTTATTGATTTTTTTACTTTCCCATATTCCACACAGATGAGCCTGGTTTTTGCTCGTCATTTTTCACAATAGTTTTTAAATCTTTTTGATGTTGCATTTCAAAAGTATATTGCTCAGGATAATCTTGACTCTTTGGAAAAAACGTTTTATGCCCATGCTTGAAATGAGCGATTAACTGACTTTTGAAAACATAAACTTTACCATGTGGCTCACAAACATGAAGTAATTTTGGACCGATGAAGTCAGGCCGATGCTCGTCGTTTGTATATTTTAAAGTTTCTGATTTGTTTGGTCGCTTTACATGTTCGGGATGATGTTTATAGTGATGCCTTCTCAAATATTTGTCACTTTTGTAAACATTAGTACAAAATTCACATTGAATATTCATATTTATATGAGTTTTCTGATGCAAATGAAGATTATAATTATCCCGAAAGCTTTTTCCACAATCTGAGCACTGAAATGGACGTTCTCCTGTGTGCAGCCGCATGTGAGTTTCATACCTGGACTTCTGAACTGAATTATACTTCTTACCGCAAATTCGGCAAACAAAGGGATATTTCATAGATTTTAAATGGATCCGTAGCTTGTGTAAATTTAAACTATTCTCTGAAGACAGTTTGATACCTGTTATAATGAAAAATATAACATTTATAAGCATATTTTAATTATTGGCACAGTTAAAGCTATTAATTTTGTCATGGTATGATCACTTAAATAATGATGATTTAAGATTATAACCAGGTCAGGTTAACCATATAAAAAGATCGGACTAATAAAGAAATTTTAGCAATGCAATTGAAATTCTATACAAAAATACCGCATGTATCACATTGGAACTGCTTGCGTAACTCGATTGGTACGTGGGAAATTTTATGTATCCTCAGGAGTGTTTGATTTACACACACCTAAAGCAGATGAGATAAAACAGACATGTCAAATGTAAACCTTAAAGTAACGGTTTTAAAAATTAAAGCCTTAATTGATTAATGTCTAATGTGCGTTATAATTTAATGTCTAAACGTATTGTAGTTTGATGTTACCTTATCGCATTGGTCACAAGGAAAGTGCAAAGGCATCGTAGTATCCTTCTTTCTCGCAGGACGTTTTGCCTTTTCTTCGAATATCAACGCTTTCTCTTGTTGCGACTTATGATCGAGTAAGTGCTCCGACATTAAACTGTGGTTAACTGTTCCGTACCCGCAAGCTTCACAATGTATTCGCAGTTTCTTAGCATTTGCATGTGCAAATCGAATGTGCTTAATCAAATCACATTTACTGCTAAAATATTCAATACAAAAACTACAACAGTAGCAGTGACTCTTACTCTCCTCTGTAAATAGTAAAATAAAATGACCCTTACTATTTCTAATAATCTGAGTGTTTGTTTTTTGTTAAAATTACTCCTCCGACATAACAAAATAAATTACCCGACTCAGCAGTCCTTTTGACTCGGTGAATGTGTCTAATATGAAGCTTCATCGTCCGAAAGGCAAGTTGGTCAGCAAAATAAGCAACACCATCGACGAAAAAATTGCAGTTAGGGTGATTGCAAACAAGAGTGGTTCCATCCTTTTGAAATCGGACGTCAAAAAAGCTATACTCCTTCTTCTCAGCATCTACTATGAGAACAGGTTTAGCATTAATGCTTTGTTGCAGCATCTCCTTCGCAGCTTTTATAGTAATTTTCTTCCGCGGACGGCCAGGTTGTCCTGTTCTTCGTAACCGCTTGGTCTTGCTAACGACTGAAGTCCGTCTGCAATACAACAAAAAGAATCATAAATTATTAAAGCAACGAAACGTTTATTTGAAATATTTCTTTAGTACAAACAAATATGGTAATTACAAATACATATGGAACACTTACGTAGTCTTAGCTTTCTCTTTGACTCGTTCAGTGTCAGTTTCATCCGGATCGTAGTCAGAATCACTCTGATTATCATCCGTAATAGACTTGTTATCTTCTACATCTGAAACAGGAGGTGATAAGCTATCTACTCCAATTCCAGGCGTTGTCAGCAGAATACCCAATGGGTCACATGGTTCTTCTTCTATCGTAACCTCTGGAACACTCTTTGGACGACCCCTGGGTCGTTTAATAATCTCTTCAAGAGGCTTCGGTTTAGTTGGTCGTCCCCGCTTTCTCACTATCTGATTAACAGGTTTAGGTTTGGCTGGTCTGCCACGCTTTCTCTTTATCAGCATTCTTGCCATTTCCTCAGGAGTTCGTACTTTTTTAGGCCGCCCACGTTTTCCACCCCTGGAAAGACCAAACCAAATTATGAATTCAAGATTAATGCAATGCAGGTAGGAGTCTAGCAGATAATTTGATACGGCGCGGTATTTTTTCTTACGTGTTTCTCCTTCTATACCGCGGCTTATAATCCTCATCATTATCATCATCACCAAGAGGATCGTTGAAAACTGAATGCGGTAAGGGCAGAATATCAGTAGGGTCAGTTTCCATCTCATCATTTGCATCAGTGTCTTTACTATCATAATCCATGAAATGTTCAAATTCTTCATTTTCTGCAAACTTATCATCAATTGGATCATCGAAAACAGGTTGGTCCAGCTGAGGCTCTGAAAGTACTTCCTGTGATGAAATACAGCCTTCAAACTTTTCTATTTTAACATAACATGAGTTGTAGTTGGTCAAGTTGCTGCTGCTATTATCGGTTGTGGGCAAGGGCAAGGATGATTTTTGCTTTCCTCGTTTAGAAGATGCTGGTCCTGGTCTCGAAGTGGTCCTTTGGGGACGTTTCTTCTCTGAAACTTGGCGTTGACCCCTTTCCGTATCATCGGATCCTAACAGAAAATGAGCGAAGCAATGATAAACAATAAGCTTGAAACCATTTAGATTTAGTTTGTTGAAATGAAATTATTAAAATAATAATAATAATAAAAAAAAGTAACAAAGCTCACGTTTCAAAAGATCGTGTCTAAAGTGAAAACACGAGTTTATGGAATATTCAACTTCTCCATTGGCTTTGGCAGAATCGGTCACGGTATTCTGGATTCTCTGGATGTTTTCGTTTAAAGATAGCTAAAAAAAATGCAATGAAAAATTCAATTCATTACTGGAATTTCCATTTAATTCATTGTCTTCTACACTTTCACTTTTGACTATCCGATGATTAATTTTGAATTGTTCTCGAATTTTACTTACCTCCGATGAAATAATCATCTGATGCAATGTCACAATACTGTTTAAAATACCACAGCATCCTTTACAGCAAACGTATTTAACGAAACTGTTGTGATTTATTCCTCCGCCAAAGTTCCAGCAAGCCGATGTCCCGTACTTACTGTCAATAACCAACTTATTACAGATGATTGTTAATCCTTTAAGGAATACTTCCACTGCAATCGCTTCTTCGTCGCCAGTTGTATCTTCCCCTGAACTAATTACGGATGTACAAATAAAGCACAATCTTGATTTTGTTCGAAACGTGAAGGCAGTAGCAGAGGTTGGATCAAGGGGGCTACCTTCTTCTTCTTCAGCTGTAAAATCCATTTTCTTGGATCTCCAACTAACAACTGTAAAGTAAAAGTAAACCTTATCTCAACAACTTTAATTGTGATTGATTGATCTTGATCAATAACCCCACTTGCAAACCCAAGCCACAAGAAGGATGAAGAAATGATTTCTTATATTTAAAAAAAGTAAGGCTGGTAGTAATGATTAAGGATTATGCTTTGCAACAATAGGTGAATTGTTGTAAAGAAATTGTAATATATAATATTTTAAACAAAACTTAATTTTTAACTATTACTAAATAACTGATATACATTAACAAAACACGTTTCACACTGCAAATATAAAAGGGCATTTTCCCACTCAGCTGTTGTGTATTTATTTCGGTGAGCTTGCGTGCATTTACACGAGCAGATGCAGATATGCTTGCGATAATGTAATAATGTACGCTTGCGAGCACAAATAACATTAGATGCATAGGCCAATACTAGAACTAAAACGAATTGAACAAAGAAATTATATGTTGCTCTTGAAAAAGGAAAATGCCTGTTTTTATGGACAAATAGATAAATGAAACTTTATTGAAAAATTACGAAGTTCCGTCCAAAACAAATGAATAATATTTTCTGAAAATGTCATTTTAAATTGGAATGATTTATTATTTAGATTTCTTCTGCTTTTCATTAGCTGTCCTAATCATTCTCTCCATTTCATCCCACTGCTCATTCGGAATTTTGACGAGATCATTAAATTCACCAGCCCCGAAGCATATCTCTCCTCCATCCAAAAGTACAGTTTCTCCTGTCATGAATGTAGAGTAGTCACTAAGTAAATATGTCGCCAGATTGGCTAATTCTTCCGGCCTTCCACATCTTCCAATGGGTAGTTTAGCTAACGCACAATGATGGTAGGTGTTCCTCCCAAGTCCTTCTCAATCCTATCCACAGCGTCCTTTACAGCCGCTGGGTCTCGAACATCTCCAGATACACCGAGGCATTTACTCCCTGTTTCTGAGGCCATCTTCTTTGCAGTTTCTTCAACGACGTGGAGTCTTCTTCCCATGATTGCCACGGAGGCTCCGAGGGTGCCCAACATTGTGGCCATTGCTTTTCCTAGTCCTGTTCCACCACCTGTGACAAATGCTACCTTGCCTGAGAATGTGCCTTTCGGCAACATTGGTGTTGGTTTGATAGGAAAATATTTTGCTTGTGGGTA
>JAHZNJ010002012.1:0-12243 GCA_027744475.1 Lepidocyrtus cf. sotoi NNG-2020 | reverse complement strand
GTCTTTGCAGCCTGGCTGATCCTTTCCACCATTTGGAAAGAAATCTGCGTGTCCACTCAATTCTTGGGTTCCAAGTCCTGATACTGGCCCTGGTAATGAAACATTCAAATTTACATAATTGAATAGAATTTGAATCTAAAATATTGATTTAGATGCTAGTATTAAATACTTTGACCGTTGCTTTTGGAATTTAAACCGATCTCACCGCCATTAAGAAAGGGCTTTGCGTCTGTGTGAATTACATCCACAAATATTCCATCCGACGGATCAAGTTTGGCATCCGTGGGTAATCCCTGGAAATAAAGTTGCGCAGGATCTAGACCTGTAAAACGATTTATTCCATTATTTATTCAACAGCGATGAATGCAGTAAAGTTGCAGTAAAGCTTTAATTTACCTGATATTCTTCCAATCTGTGTATTTTTATGTTCCTTTAACCATGTGCCTAAATAACCACCTAATTGAGCTCCAAGTGAGTGGCCAATAAAATGAGTTTTGTTGATTTCTAAGCCAAACATGTCCTACCAAAGTACGTGCGCAAAAATAAATTAGAATTCAATAACAAGAAAAGGAAATATTTTAATTTGGTTTAAAAGCGAGAAAGTCTTACTTGAAGGATCACCATCAAATTGGCACAATAAGCTGCAATCATTTCAACATTTTCAACAGCTTGATTGTAAGGCGGCTTACTAGCTTCTGACCAATCAATCACAAACACATTTCCAAAATGTTCGTTGTCCAAAAGCTCTTTTGTCATATCCTTCAGTCAGATTCAGGGATAAGAAAAAAACTTTTGTTACAAACTTCTTAAACATTAATTTGTCAATGGTTTGAAACGTTTTTTATGTGCTTCATCTATACCTTAATCCAAGGTCGTTGTCCGTTTTCAATATAACCATGAGCAATCCAAAAGTTACTTCCATTGGAAAGTTCCAATGAATCCGGGAATAAAGATTCTGACTGGACAACTTGACACGTGTGGATCTGAGCTTTAGTATACAAGCAGATTGTTGGGTGGACGTCATCTAAAGAATTCGCGGTCACGTTATACCCTTTTTCCTCTGAATACCGAATTCTGAAGCATCCAAGGGAGTCGTAGCAAGTGCTGTCATCAAATCCTGTTTCAAAATTATTGATATAAAATATTTTGGCTAGACCGACCACCAACGATGGAATATTAGTTTTAAAAAACTAAATGTATAATTAGAAATCTTTTTGAACTGCATACCTGATTCGCCCAAAGTATCGGAAACGTTAGAAAATGACTGATTTGAAATTTCATGATAATTATCTACAAAAATGGGAACCCCAACCAAGTAAACCAGCGCCTGAGCTAAAGCCTCTAAACGGGATCCGTCTCCAAATCCAAAATGCATGATGAGTAAAGAAATTACACTGATATGGTATTAGTCCTCGCTAAGTTTAAGGTAAAAATGAATGGGACGAAAAAAGTAAATAATGCATGATCCATTCTCGTCGTATGCACACAAACCAGCTCCTCTCGTCAACAACAATCATTCAGAATTTTTCTTATTTTCTTTCTTCAATTAAATCTGAAATTTCCTTCTTAAAAATTTGGAGCGCAGTTATAAGCTTATAAGTTCAGTACTTTAAAGTTAGAGATTAAGAAAGCTTATAAAAAATCAATACCAGAGATCTTCCCATATTGTATACCTACTATAATACCAATTAGTGTCAAAGGGCAAGGATAAATTTCTAATCGTAATTAAAAATGTCAAATTGATTAAATGTTTTTACTCAATTGTATAAATCAGTACATAAAAAACTTGTGAATTGGTGGTCGGTTCGGCTGCATACTCAAAGAATTTACAGCTCTTCTGCTTTAAATAGCAAATAGTACTTTGACGTAACACGTAGAAATGTAATAATTTATTTTCATATGTGACGATTGGTGATGGAACAACATTTACTTTATTCCTTTTTATCATCATCACCTTCATCATAAATATCTTTTCAGATTGATTAATGATTTTTACGAGACAGGCGGACTGGAATCAGTATTTAGTATTTCCATGCATGCAACTTCAATATAGAGAGGGAAGGGAATCAGAAGAATAAATATTGAATTAACTTTGTCAACTATTTAAAAAATTATTTCTGCGCTATTCACTGAAATCAATGTTTACCTATTTGACAAGTTCATGCTTAATGAAAATGTAAAAAGTAAGAAAATTTAAAAAAATTAGTAAGCAGGAAAATGGGGGGAAATGAGACTGTTGACAAAATGAATGCAAAATATTATTGTATTATTTTATAAACTGTGAGTGTATTTTGTGCAAATTTTGATTGCAGCAAACAACCATTAGTTGAGTTGCTGAATGGAATATCTGTTATTCCGAATTTATAAAAAAAATTGAAGAATTTCTAGTTTAGAAATAATTAACGATTGAATTATTCGTAGTTGATTTTTACAATAAAATAAATAATTTACGTTGTTCTTTAATCAGTTTAAGTGAATACTTAAATAGACATAACAATACCACCTATTAAATTGGCATACATTCACTAATAATATACAACTTTAAACACGTCACTACTTACCCATTTAAGCTAATAAAATAAATTAAATGTCACATTTGAGTACATCTGTCCGTACAAACTGCACCTTTTTCGTTTCATATTATTATTCTCTCTGATTTATATTAATCTACGTATGTGTTAATCTTAACCTAGAACTTCAATAATCTTATTACTATACTAAGGCACGAATAAATATGGATGAATGAGCAATAACAGGATTTGTTTTAATGTATCAATATCAATAAGTTGGCTTTTTACTGTAGAAATCCTTCCACAGTGATTGACGATGATGTAAGTGTTTTTTATGAGGAAGTTGACTAATTTGGCCTGCGGAACAATCCATTAACAATTATATCGATAAGAGATGGAACTCTGTTTGGCTCATCAATCCTGGGTTCAATATCACGTTTTTGATGGTCTTGTGGTGGCTTAAAAATCTTATCGAGGTTTGTTTTCAAGAAAGTCTGAAAGAATGCATTGATTCCTTGACTTATCCCATCAATGCTGAATGGAGGCTTTGGCGTTGGCTGGAAGAAGTTTGGCGGAGGTGTTCGTGGGGGGAAATTGAGACTTCTTCCTGGAACACTCCCAAAAATTCCGTTGTTTTTATTTCCTCGGTTGTCGTCATCGTCATCATCTATTCTATTACTGTTCGGACTATTATTTCTGATGTTATCTAGAATGGCGTTGATGGAGTCAAACGCGGTTTTGACAGGCTTTCGAGTAGTCGTTGGAGGAAGCGTGGTGCTTGGAGTAGTTGGAATTGTAGGCTTTGGTGCTGACAGAGACAGAGAGTAAGCATTCCCTTGTGGTTGTCCTACAGCTGCACTTCCCTCTGCGAAATTTGTTTGTAATCTTTGGATAAAATTTCCGAGAGCTGCAAGCGGACTTTCATCTGGTCTATCTTGCCTGTCTTTTTGTGGAGCTGACATTGCTGCTGTCTAAAAATTTTAAAAAATTAATATCAATGTGCTTAGTTTTATATTAGGTAACAGGTAATTTGCATTTCGTAATTGTTTGGCTTTAATTTAAAACTTACCAGCAATACAGATAGAAAAACTAATTTAATTAAACTCCTCATTTTGATTTTTTACAAATTTTTGTATCTATCACTTGACCACTTAAATAAATTATTTGTACAATGCAATGTGGACTTTAAGACGGTTGTTGTGATGTGATCCCTTAGAGGATCGATGAGATTCTGATTTCAGTCAAACAAATTTTTGTCCTAGTTCTTGAGTTTGGCATGACTGATGAGGAATTTAATTATTACGTTATTACTTCGCCACATCGTTTTACTTTAAAAAAGAGAAGTGTAAAAGGATTATTACATTATTACGTAAAAAGGATGATGATTCTCGCCACCACATTTTTTATTACTACGCGTATTACAGCGATTACTACAACAATGAAGTTTTTAATATTTGTCTTTCCACATCAAGGGAACCCATCCAATTGGTACACACTACACACCTTTCTTCATAAGAAAAGATGAAGTTAAGAAAAAAAGTAAATGCATGTCCTGTTGTGGTGACCACAAAATATTGACCATTAAAAAGGATTTTCATGAATCAGTGGATGAATGGATCAAGATCATATGTCGTGTTTAGAAGAGTTAGTAGGTCTATCTCTTTATAGAAGCCTTTGTTTTGTTTGAACAATTAGTCTAACATTTTGTTAAATGTCCTTTTTATAATAAAAATCTAATTATATGTCCTCGCTTGCATTACCGCCACAGCCACAACATTGTTCCAATGGGACAAAATTAAATCTTCAGTTTTCATAAAAGGTTAACAAGCAATTGCTGATGTAGTGTAGTTAGCACTATTGCATCAACAAGCATGGGTGGTGGCATGGCGCAGTGGAGGTGGAGGCGTTTTACGCATTTGAGTCTTCGAATTTCTGGCGCTGCGCTGGCTAGAGCCTATCATCTCGTTTATGAATCGTGAATCGTGAAGTGCCAAGCAAAGCAGCATCAATATCACATATCACAACAGTAAATGCTACAATGTTGTGTTCACACAAAGTTATCATCACCATTCAGTATTCACAATAAAAGCGACTCCACCACCTACCAAATTAATAACTTCCATCATCGTGTAATCAGACGTTGGCACGAAACGTTTCACGCTTGGATGACTAATATTTAGAGAGACAGAAAGATAAAAAAGAGATATTAGTATAACACAAATATATTTGTGTGCTAAATGTTGAATCCTATGTGACGACGACGACGAGCCCATTTTTAATATAAACGATTGGATTTATTTCTTTGTTTTGAGGATTTAATCTGATAAGTATTTATGAGCAATAGCAATACGCTTATCTATTAAATCAGGGATCAATATGGGTGAATAGGTACTTGTAAAGCCATCAATATCAACGAAAACAGTATGTAAATGAAGGGAATTAGTAGTATGCGGTTTAATGTGTTAATCTATAATTAATAGCACATCCTAAATAATTAAATGAGCGTGGCCACTGCCAATATATAGTGTGATAGGACCGAACTTAACAATGAACCGTGTGGGTTAGATGGAAGATTATACCAAAACTTATATAGTTAGACTAGTTTTTCTTGGTTAGATTATTTTATTTTGGTTTTAACGGTATAGCCGCAAGTCATTCAGTGACCTTTCTTTGAGCCTGTGTGCTCGTGGGTTTTCTTGAATTAATTTAACCTAGGTTGCGTCATTGTCATTAAACTTGACTTCTTAGTATTATCGTAAAAGAATCATCAATTCGGTCTAATTCTGGTTAGCTCAACTTTTCTTATTTAATCACGCGGATGGATGCCGACGCTGATAAGAAAAGGAAAGTAATCAGACTGCAGCAATAGTATAATAAACAGTCTCAAATTTTACACGAAATATATCGTTTGTAAATAAAAATATATTTGGTGTTTATATTGCAATATTTTGGCAATAGCAAAAACCGTTTTATCCTTATTTACTTACTTACGAATATGAAAAATGGAATTGATAAAACAATGTTCATCATTCTTTTGTCGCCGTGATGTAAATCCCTTAAGCCGAAATATCAATAAGATATCCAGGTTAGGCCAACGTAAAAATCGTTATTTGTTGCTGTTGCTGCTACATTGCATATTGCATTACATTCACAGTTTGCCAAATTGCATGTAATGGTATGATTGTTATGCGGCTTGGTTGTTTTTTGCTTGTTGTTGTAAAATCAAAATTTCTAGATTAATTTATTTAAAAAATCGCAAAAAATCTCTAACGAGTAATTACGAAGGATGGACATACAAAAAGCGCAGCGCCTAAGTCAACACGTAAGTTTCATTTGTGATATGGTGAAATATAACGATGTGGGTGCACGCATTGTCGCAGCAAGAGCCATTTCCGCTGAGGAAAATGAAGTCCTTCAAGCTAAACTTGACACAAATGGAAATCTTATGGTAATGCATGAATTACTTGCAATGTTGACTTTGAGGTAGGTGGAAAGATTATTTCCGTTACAAAAATGCAAGCCATATGAAAACTAATTATCATCAACTGTCACATTCTTATTCTCTCAGACGTGGAGGATTTGATTCGCTCGTGATTGCATTAAAGAAGTCTGATTATGGTTGGCTTGCAGAGCAGTTGGATCCTGGAAACACATTTTTGGGTACTTTCGCATCTCGTTTTTAATTTTTAAAAGAGCCATTCTATAATCTTAATGTGGCATCTTCGTAATTACTAACTACATTTTCAGACCCGTCTGACAGAAATCCAGCGACCCCGGTACAAAATATGGTCACTGCTATGCGTAATAGGATTAGTAGAAAAAGCGAATCTGTTATTTCAAGCCAGTCATGTGAAGATGTATTCATGTCGTATCGTGGTTAGACCATTAACTGAATTTTTGCTTTCATTAAAAAAATATAAATGGTGACAATAACAATAAAATTTCATTTTTTTTTCAGACGAATGTTCAATTGACATTCCATTAAACCCGAGCTATTACGCAAGTCTAAGAAACTCTAAAGCAGAGGAAGAACTGGTTACCATTGAACCCAATCTATTACCGACATTTCCAGCAAAAGAAATTTCTTCTAATACATCGGTTAGACCGGAAGCAGAATCAATTAACCCCAAGACCACTTTCCGTCTCAAAATGTTGCATTTAACTGATGCGAACCCTTCTGAAAAATCCGTCCTTACGTCGCCATCCAAGCAAGCAGTCATTTACAACATTTGTCCAGAGAAGATTAAAGATGGAAATGTAGAGGAATACTTCTCCACATTGGTGAAACGAGCAAATGTTCCTTCTCCGTTAGTGAAGGATATAAAAGTAATTCGCTCTGGAAAAATCTCAAAACGATACAAAAGGAAGAATAAACTGAAACTCCAATTCAACTCCGAAGTAGGAAGGAATGCTTTCGTGGAAAACTTGAACCAATTTATTGCAAATATGAAACCAAGTGATGACATGTTTGAGAGCGTATCCAGCCTAAGAATTTCTGCTTCCAAAAAGAAAAACAAAGTTCAAAAGGCTTTATTTCGTCCAAAGAAGAAGAATGAAATGAAAACTGGGCAAAGTGAAACTGCACCAGCACAAGAAGTAGCTGTAGTAAATAGTAATAATGACTCATTTGCCAAACAAAGAGCAAAAAATTGGTTCCAAAAACCATTTTATAATCTTCAGAGTCAATGGAAATCTTAACGTTGTATTGAATAAAATAACTTTCTCCAGTTTAGCTATCGTCTTAACAAAATGGAATAGAAAGAAATATTTTTTTAAAATTTAAAATGTATCTTGACATATTTCCGTTTCCATTTTTAGAAAGTCACTAAATCGTATCATCCCATCTTCACCCGTCCTAATATTATAACTGTGAGCTATTGGAACTGGAAAGTTGTCAAAATAGATTGGTCATGTATCATGTACCTATTACAAAAATTACTGCGTAATATTGCACACAGACTCCCCGAAAAACTTGCATAACAACAACAGGTAGGCAAAAAATTACTTTGTGAGAAATCGCCAATCATGCCATCTCTTGTCACTCTTGAGATGATGATTAGAGAATCCACCACCAACAACAGAATCCTTAGGCATAGAAAATTGCATAAAAACTTGTACATCGCATCGTAGGTAGTTGGATGGAATAATATACATTCAGACTCAGACGGTTTATGCCATAATAATATTGCTTTTCTTTCCTTTTGTTTATAGCATTTGCAGTAGTAGTAGTTGTTGTAGTAGTAAAGTCAGTCAATCTCCATTGAAGAGACGAAGACCTCATTTTTACTACGCGATGAAATTCCTACAAACGCAAACTCCAAATGAAACTGCATTGAATTTTACTATTACATACTACGATGATGGTGCTTGTGTTGGCGGCAGGCAGGCAATGTTATGTTATTATACNGGCAATGTTATGTTATTATACGTGAATTAGAGACGGAGACGACCATATGCAACTCAACCTTTTTTAAAAAATCTTTCCTCTTCTCACAATACATTTCTTTTCTAAACACATATTATAAATGTTTAAAACATAACATACACCACATAAGTCTATGCCCTTTTCCATTTTTATATAACTTTACTTCGTTTCATATCAATATCAACTGCAAAAACACTCAATCTTCATCCTTTTACTACGTACAAATATCAATCTGTTTCTATAATGCAATGAATGGAGATTTTCTGTAGAAAATACCGACAATGTTTTTGCAATGTTGAAAATTCTTATATGGGAGATGTGTACCTATCTTCGTAACTTTAAATGTTGCTGTTTTTTTAAATCTCTAAGCTGAAGGAGTAATATCAAAGATTCAAAGGAAGGAGGAGAAGAGTCAAGTTATTATCAAATACTTTATACATTTTTTGGTAAAATTGTAAATCTCCTTTTCTTATCGTCTGTTTGTTGTTGTTATCACACGTCAGACGACGAGCGAGACTTGCTCTATTTTTCTTTCTCTGGTATTTTTCTTTAAAATTAAAATGATTTGAAATCTTTACAAATTCGGAAATTTCATTTATGATTAATTGGAAAGATAATAATTCTTTGGTTCTAATTGCTTTAAATATGTTTAAACTGCAAGTGAAAGAAATTCGGGTTTTGTGACGCGCTAGTTATTTCAGTGCTCTTAAAAAATTTCTTAAATATACTGGGTAAAAACTCTTGTTTGTAAACAGTGTAATAATTACACAGCAAGTAAAATGAAGAATAAAAAGTGCTTTTAGGAGAAAATATCATTTTCCTATCACGCATGGATTGCCGACTTGCTCGTGTTTAGCAAATGATGCATATCATTAATTGTTATCGTGTAAGTAGAATCATGATTTGCGTATCAGATTAGCGTAAATAAATAAATAATAAACCCAATATGGGTAAAAATTAGAGAATTAAGAACAATAGTCAAAGAGGACTATAATTAATAAATTAATTATCGTAAATAAATTGTTTTTTTCTGAATCGAAGTTTACAAATAATAAAGTGAAAGTTCACGTGAAAGTATTTAAAGAAACAATGGCTACAGCCGTGTTAGGCTGTGAAGGGCTGGACGCCCTTGATGGTGACTCGGACAGATTTGATAAGCAAAGTAGTCCCTCGAATTCTGGTTCTGGTGGAGGAAGTCACTGTGGTGAAAATGAGGGCGGTAAAGACATTGAACGCTATGTGAAATTTTTTACTCTGAAAAGTGTCCAAGTTGTTGTTCAGTCTCGTTTGGGGAAGAAAGTAAAAACTGACAGCAAGCCTTTCTCAACTGGAACTGATTGGGTAAGTTTTTTATTCTTCAGTTAAATTAATGGAGAAAGTTATTTTTAATAAGTTTAAAAAATAAAAAATTATTTCGTTAGTTAAATTGTCTTTTCTTTATTTTTCATTTCTAGTTCAACCTGAATATTGATGACAATGTGGAAGTTCTGGAGCAAACTAAGGACGTTTTAAAAAGTCAATCCAGTTCTAGTGAAATTCCAATTGTAATTGAAATAAGTCTGCAGTCGTTAACCGATCCTAATACCAAACTAGTTTTGGAACTTTGGTCCATTCTGTTTGATAGAGGGTCAGATTCCAGCCCAACGAACTCATCCCGTGTTATTTATAATGTTTACAATAGGATGAGCCTCCTATTAAAAAGCTTACTTTGTGTGACGAGAAGTTTACCAGCTTATAAACTCAGTAGAAAGTTAAGTTTGAGTGATGAGGATGAGTATAAGTTGTACTACAATGTTTTCTCTGCGATATCACTTTTCAAAGGAGAAAGGGTTGGTTTCTTTAAAGCCAAGATGAAGGAGCCAGTTACGCAGATGGCTTCCTCCCCGCCTAGAGATTCTCCTGATACTGGAATGCTCCATGAATATATCGATTACGGAAATGTGCTTGGAGATGGTTACAAGCTTAACCAGCTCGGCAGGGTAATAATATATACTGTTCACATGAAATTTTTTTTAATTCTCTCGCATTTGAACCTAAAAAGTAAAAAGTATTTTTAAAATCATAATAAATCATCAATTTGTATTTAGGTTGTGACACCATACGGAACTTTAACGCTAGAAGTGGCATACAGAACAAAGATGGAACTCTCGTCAAATTTTAGTCAAGATTGTGGAGCCCAATTTATCGTAGGAACTCCAACCAGCCCTAACATTAACAAACTGATGATAAAATCCGACCATTATGCCATTGAAAATACTCCTTTTGAAAGGTATACCGTTTACGTTTAGCCCCGGTATGAAGGGCCTTGGGAGACAAAGAAATAGAAGTACTCCCGTGTCATTTGGTGGAATGGGAAGGGATAACATCCGACCACTCGTACCTGGAAGTCCGAAGAACTGCGGTAGTCCAACCTCTTCTCCAGTAACCGCAAACAAAAAACATTTAGCAGCTGCGTTTGTGGATGATGCTGCCCTTTTTAGTCCCATTGATGAAGAGGCTGATTTGGACGATCCTATTGGAAACCTGCTGAAGAAATCGATGATGCTTCAAAAGGACTCTAGTAAACCACGAGAGAATGGAGAAGACAAAGACAATGCACAAGAAGTAGCTGCCGAACAGCAAAATTCCAAGACTTTGACCAATGATGAGACTGTTGCGCTTGAGCAGGATGAATCTAGCAATGATTTTGTGCTGGTGGATTTGGTATGATTGCAATATAAAACAAGACTTATTGATAAAAAGTTTTAATTCAACAGATTTAATATAAGAAAATTTTTGTTGTACAATTAACAGAAAGCACTGCCGTTTGCTGGAGGAGGAAGCTCCTCTTCAGGTACGGTTGACAGTTCCGATCCTATTCAATTTTTTCAAGAAGTTCAACAAGCTCCGGTGTCATTGGAAAGTCTACCTCCTCCTCCTCCAGGTGATGGTTCTGGAAGCTTCATCACAGATGATGATTTGAAATCATTTGAATCAGAAATGGTGATCTTCGATGATTTTGTGCAGAAACTCATATCAACAGACCAGTCACCGGGGGATTAAAGCTTAAAGCATTTTTTTCATTATTTTATTTTTAGTTGTTCCAAAAATGCATTAAATATTCGCCGTACTTCCTTATACGCTATTGGCATTGTTAACATAACATGTGATGTTTTAAATAATAAGTCGCAAAATTTTAAACTTTAATATATATTTATGAATCTATACAAATCGATTGCAAAAATTATGCTAAAAGTGCATTGTATCAAACAAACGCAACGTTTCTAACAATATATTTTGCCAAAATGAATCCTGAAAAATTAACTTCGCGCACAACAGTATTTTGTAATTTGTCTGAAAGTAAACTGCTGCAGTTTATAGATTACATTTTAGAAATTTTAAACGGGTTTGAGAAATTAATATGAAACCAAATTTTTTGCTATTGCAATCTTTTTAATAGTTTAAATAATTTTTATGAGGTAATTATTATAATATAATGTAAGGCAGCAACTGATTTTCAGACAAATTACCAAAAGTTTCGTATTAATTTTTTTTGGTATATTTCATTTCATTGCAACAAGCAATGCTAATCTAATGTTAATTAAGAATTATCTCCTCCTAAACTTCATCGCAAAACTGATACGTTTGATTTTGCTGGATGATTTCTGCCTGTGAATTCAAAGGCAACGGAATATTCACCCGTCCGTGGCCAATACCTTGAACTACGAACACAGGGCATTTAATCAAGGTATCTTCTGCAAATCGGTCTTCAACAAATCGAATAAGTTGCTGATTGTCAGGATCAGTGAAGTCTCCAAATAAAACTGCGACTGCTTCATCAAACATGCCAACTTGTTTTAAATGTTCCAAGCTTCTTTCCATGGAATAAGCTGCAACGCTGATATCCTCAATGAACACAATTTTACGTTTCGTGTCGATTTCCCAGTCGGTCCCAATGCTTGCCTCAATAAGCGTTAAGTTGCCTCCCACAACAGAACCTCTAATCGGATCCGCCAACGGTGACCCCTCGTCTAATCTAACAAGCTCAGGATAACAAATTGTGGCCTTTCGATTAAATATAATATCAAGAAGAGACGTCACGGTTTCGGAAGATCGATCATAAAATCCATTTACTATTGCTTCCAACATTGCCCCATGATAAGTTTTCCAGCTGTATTTTCTCTGCAAGTAAATATGGAGGACTGTGATGTCACTGTAGCCAATCAAGATTTTGTGGGAAGGAGGTTCTGCTGGTAAACGCTCATCTAAGTAACGGATGAGTCGGTTGCAGCCTGATCCGCCCCTTATACACCAAATAACTTTGCAGTT
>JAHZNJ010002011.1:0-15440 GCA_027744475.1 Lepidocyrtus cf. sotoi NNG-2020 | reverse complement strand
TAATTTCATGATCCTCATCGTCGTCATTGTCTTTTCTTTTTTTGTATAAAACATCGTGGAAAATGGTTGAACGATAAGAATAAAAGTAATAGTAAGAAAGATCCACATCAAATGTCACACAAGAGTATTTATAAATCTCTTTTTATCTGTCCGTCTCGTCCTCGTCCGTCCGTTTCTCCTTTCCTGCGTCTTTATTCCCAGATTGGAGCCCATTTTTCCATCTCTCTTTCTCTCTCTCTCTCAAGATGGCTTGTCCTTTATTTTTTTTTCTTTTTTACAGGAGAGGATATAAATGTAAAAATAAAACGGAATGTTGAAGAATTTGTAAGAAAAAAGCAATGAAAATAAAGGGTAAGATGAATTGAGATAGGAAAGCAAGCAAAACTCTGCTGGTGTTTGATTCTGGACTTTGGAGACGAAGGGAGATGGTAAAAAAGAAAGAAAAGGATTGAATTGCATTGCATTCCTTTTTAGGATCTTCTTCTTTTTTGCTCCTTCAAGGAATATCTCCTCTCTTTATTGACTATTCATTCGATGATGACGCAGTTTAGAGTGTTGTGGAGGAAGTGTAGCACTTGAGGAGTTACTCCACAGTTAGTCAGCTCCAGTTCCTTGAGATTTCGTAGAGTGGAGAGAGAACATAACGTTGATGGGGCGATGCTTGTGCAGCCTTCAGGATTGAATTCAACAGAGAGAAGAAAAAAAAACAAGAAAACAAATATTAAGGAAAAATCCAAGTTTATTTTCAAAGAAATGAAAATGAAATGATCAACAAACAAAAAGCAACAGCAACAACGGAAATGTGAGAAATGCTTTTCCTTTTAAAAAGGATTTGTGTTATTTTTCAGCGATATTTGTATTTGGCTATGTTTGTTGGTAGTAAATCAAATTTTTATTCTTAATATTTAATAAAAAACAAGAGAAAGAAAGAAAACTCACCAGCGAGGGAAAGATACTGAAGTCGTTTCATTGAAATAATGTGATGAACTGAAGCATCACGTATGCTACACCAACGCAGAGACAACACTCTGAGACTAGACATCGTGGCCAAATATCCAATTCCAAGGTCTGTCACCAACGAACATCTGCAAAAGAAGAAAAAAAACAAGAGAGGAATAAAAATGGAAACATTTTTCAATTAAACGGAACAAGAAACAAGAAAAAGAAGAAGAAGGAAAGCAAGTCAAGCTAGTGCTATGCAGTCAATCGAAGCAAATAGCTTTGGCTTTGCTGAACACTCTCCTTCTGCTATACTCTCGCTCAACAAATTTTTCTTCTTTTCCTTTTCTCTCTTTCCGCTGCTTTCTTTTCCTTTTTATTCTGTCTGTCTTTGGTAATGAAAAAATGAGCAACGGATATAATGTTGTAACGCTTCAAGTGAAATTGAGTTTTCCAGTTTTTTGCGTTTTTGTTTCTTTTAGGAAGGAAAGAAGTCAAAGGAGAAGACAAATTTGGCCTTAGTGAATGAATCTAGGGCTGAGACAGATAGGATAGGAAACAAGTAAATACCTACTATGTTTGGATGAAATGCACGAGGTTGAGACAGTTTTTTTTATCTGGAAATGAGCTTTGCAGCTTTGTGCTTTTTCCATTCCACCAAAAAATGTTTTCCTTTTTTGCGCCCATCAAAATATAGATAATATATCAAAGGCGTCAGATATCGTTATATTATCGTACTGTACAAATACATTTAAAACAATGGAAATGAACAAGGAACGAATTTGGCTGAGAATTCAATAATTTGTCATATTTTGTTGCGCGGTTCTATTTATTTCATTCATTGTTTTTCATTTCTCGTTTTGAATTGAAAATTGCTCTTTTTCTTTTTATATTCTAATAAATTCGGGGAATTAGCGTAAGTGGTTATTCCTTCGCTTGTGACAACAAATAAAAACTAAACGAAAAAAACTCTCTCCTTTTTCCTATAGTTTTATTACAGCATAAGCAAATTGGGACAGTAAACAGAAAGAAAAGTACTTACGCAAAAAAAGAAAAAAGAGAAAATAGGCTAATTTGTTGCAAATATTTTTTCATTGTGTCTGTCTCTAACTCGGTCTGGATTTTTATTTTATTTTCTTTTTTCCACGTTCAGAGAAAAACTAAACACACGAGGGGAACTACTCGCAACTTGCACGCTGGATTGCATTGCACCAGATGCCGACAAGTCCAGTCAACACTTTTTTGTTATATCTTTTTTTTTCTCTTTGCAAAACCAATTTTCCTTCTATATGGGAAAGGAATAATAAGAATAAAAGTGCAGGTCTCTGGAAACGAGTCCTTTGGGAACAACTACGGTGTGGCTGTGGCTATGACTCTCTCTCCAGCTTTTTTCTGGCTACATAACAAATTAGAGTGAGATATATTACCCAATCCATTTCACACAAACCAAACAGAGAATGAGATTCATTCGGTTTCGGTCTCGCGGTATTATTCTCACCTTGACAAAGTAATTCATACACAATGCGGTTAAACTGATGTAAGCCAAAAGTGTTTTGATCGTTTTTCATGTTTTATTTCATACAAATAAGCGTTAAAATAAAAACGAAATTTATCAAAAAAGCTTAAAATAAATATTGTTGGAAGTTCTATTCGATTCTTTGCAAAACATAAAAATTGGCATTTTAACGCTGAAAAATAATTTGTATTTAATCTATTATGGTACGGTTAACAGATACATGTTGTTCTTTATTGTCTTACCTATCCAAAATTAAAGTTTCCAAACAGGAGCAGCCCGACAGGCTCAAATTTCTCAGCTGAGGTAATCCGGATACTATGTTTAGCAGCAGCAGAAGCAGCAGCATCATCAGAAAATGAAAGAAACCAGATTGGATTACATTACATTTAGATTACATTTTAGCATTCTTTCGTGCAAAATTGTAATAAAAAATCCAGTGCCCAGAGACTAGCTGGAGAAATCCTGTAAAGCTTTTTGAAAGGTCTCTCTACTCTCTGGAGCTAAACTCTCTCCCATTTTATGAATTAAATTTCAACAAGGTTTCCGTTTTTCCTTCAGCAGCTCGTCTCATTTCTCTGCTCTCTTGGTAATCCTAATGGGCTATGGACTATATGGGCTTGCCATTATCATAATTATCTTTACTCCAGACACCATGACTCTAGGCCAAGCTGAAAATGGATAAGTAAAAGGTAGATAAGTTATGAGTAAGTTGAGTAAGTACGTACCTATGTGGAGGACGGTTTGGTTAGTTAACTCCCAACAGGAGGTGAGCTTCAGCGTGCTCAGGGCTGAATTGTTCTTTGGACTGAATGCGGATATGGCTGAATCTGTCACGTGATACGCCTGCAAAAAAAATAACGCACACACATGAAGAAAAATAGATTACTAAAGTAAGTAAGAAAGAAAGAGAGAAGACAAATTGCATTTCCGTTGTTAAAGGAAAGTAATAATGACTAATGACATTAAATAATGATGAATTGATAGCGTTCTCCTGTTCATCACATTTCACTTCACATTACAATAAAAAAGACTCCAGTTCTATTCGTGTAGTCAAAGTAAACCGCATAATGATCAAAATAAATGCTTTCCTCTACCAAAAATACAACTGCTTTTACTAGTACGAAAGGAAGTTTGCGTTTTGCAGGTAAAAATAGAGAAATTTCCGTGAGCCAAGACTCTTGTCTCTATACCTATTCTACCTTGCTTGGTCTACCTGCATCTATCTGCACCTATACCTATTTTGTTGGCTTCTGGGAGTTGATAAGAAGCTCAACAAACCAAGCTTAATCTAATTACACATCAACTATTCAGCAAAAGGTTGAAGAGGTAGAGAGAGAGAGTTGACTTGACTTAAAGAAACATTATTAAGCTGAATAGCTTCTGCTTCAACTTCACTATATTGCCATTGCCAGAAGAGCTTTATCTAATTATAACGATGGTGCCATTTGCCACGAACGAGTGTGTAGTATGCTTGTATGGATAATGAAGGAAAAGCAAGCTTTTGTTTTGTTTTGCTTTGCTTTCCTTCTTTGCTTTTTCTAAGGTAGTAAGTACTATATCTGGAAATAATGGGGAAATGGAAGAAAATTTCACTCATGTTGGAAGTTGCGGTTGAGCAGAGATGGAGAGGGAGAAGGAGAGAAAGGAAAAGAAAAGGGCTCTTATGACACGGGCTTGGCACTCGACACACGGGCTTATTATTTCATAATGGAATTATCATCATCATCAAAAACATGAACATGTGAATGTAAAGTGAAGTGAAAGTGAAGAGAGCTTTATTTCTGGTTTTGATATGTAAAATAAAATGTAATATGTGATATGTAAGTCTGATGATGAGAATGATGATGATTACGAGGTTAAATATTTGTCGAAGGATTAAATAAGATTTGCTCTTGTTTGTGGAAGAAAGAAATGAAAAGAAAAAAGGAAGGAAACATACAATCCACATTCTAATGAAAGAAGAAAGAAAAGAATTTTAATTTCATTATTATTTGGCTGGATTGGCTCATGTCATTTCAGAGAATTGAACAATGAAAATATGATGAAGATGAAAAAGAATTCTTTTATTTAATAAAAGTTTTTGGATTGATTTTGATTTCTTGGAAGAAAAAAGGACTCATGAATAATAATATTAAAAAAGGGTTAAAATAAAAATTTCAAGAAAAAGAATGCCTGACTGAGCCTGACTGAAGATTTGCATAAAATTACTTATGCTTGAGTATGAGCGAACCACCCACGCAGCCACCACGAGGGAGCAAATCAGAAATAATTCTCATCCGGGAATAGGAAGGAAAAGGAAGTAATTTCAGATTCATTTGAAACTAATTTTGTAAAGGAAGAGAAAAAATTCTCGATTTCTCTCTCTCTTATCACAAAATTAGTTTAGCATGATGAATGATGAATGATGAGGATGTTGGTTGGATTCTTAAATGGAAAAATGTCTGCTGCTCTTTTCTGTTCTACTCTTCTTTAGGGCTTCGAACGAGCTTCGTCTTTCTTCTTGTATTTTTTCCTTTTGATTTTTTAATAATAATTCTTTTCTACGAATTGATCATTGATCGAATAGAACCAAGTACATTTTGAAGGCTTCATTGGAAAAATTTTAGATTAATATTTTAGAAGTAAGGAGGTAAGAATTTTCAGCAAAATATAATAATATGTTAATTGGGTCAGAAAAATACGATTTCCAGGAAACATCTAATCACAGATGGCTCAAAATTGCCTTTTTAAAAATGAGAAGCCTAAAAGGATCCTACGAAGGTTAATAGGTATTTAACAATAATATTATTGTGAACAGAATACCATGATATTCGTTACATTAAGAACAGTAATCCAGCAGTAAAAGAATTTTTATTCGATTAGAATTGTGGTTTTCAATATTATTCGTTTTAAGAAAAAAACTTTGAAGCGATTTATAATGTTTTAATTTTTAATGAATAATAAAATGTTATTGAATCAACTACAAAGCCAGAAGATGTACCTTCACTAAAAAACGTACACAAGTGCCTGATTAACATAATTTTCGACGTTATGCATTTGAATGCAACTTACATTATGTAGTATCAAACGTTACTAACAGATCTGCACAATCCAATTATACAAAAATCGCTCCAACAAATATTACATCGTCAGAACCGAGCCCAGCTCTGTTTCGTTTCCTTAAAGTATTAATTTGGTTAGTTTGAAAACTACCTACCACCAATCAATCAACCACCTTTCTACTCTTTTCTCTCCTTCAAAAAAGTTTTTTCCTCTTACGAATATAAAATGTTTTTTTTACGATTCACCATAAAAAATTAACTACATTTAGTTCAAAAACGGTTTCACTCATCACTCCTTCAGACTAGACAGAAAGTTTTTTATTAACTTTTTTCCCTTCCTTCTACAACCAACTAGCCAACCACGTTCTTCTTCTTTTTTGCTATTTCGTCTCCCTTTCTTCTTATAGTCCTTCCTTATCAGTTTCAAACAGGAAGATAAAACATAAAACTGCGTAGCTCATAAAAGCTCATAAAAAACTTGTTGGAAAGTAGCGATAACGCAGTAAAAAAAGTGAAAAGTTTCCCAAAAGGGAAACATCAGCAGCACCACAGCACCAGCAGTGGTAGCAGTCCCACGCTTATTACTTCTACCTAGACTAGCCTGAAACTCTCTTCCTTCTTTTACTACACACTCTTTACGTCTCCCCACGTACGCCGTAATGAATATTGGAGGAACAAAAACAGGAACAGAACAAATGGAGGGAAGGAAGAATGGAGGAACTCTTTCTTAACTGTTAACTGCCTACCTACTACAGCTACAGCTTGCTAGTTTTTTTTTCAAAAAAAATTTTACGACGACAGCAGCATCGTCAACGGCAGCAGCAGCAGCAACAGTAGCAGAAGCTTAAAACCACCAAACCAAGCAGCTTATTGCTTCCTTCTCTTTCTTTTTCCTTTGATGATATTACTTCTGAAAAATAAAATGTAGCTTTTCCTTTTTCTTCATTCTTCGAGCCTTCCACAACGGGTTCCATTTTTATTAGGAAGGATTCGCTTGTATGTGTGTCTGTGTCTGTTTTTTTTCTTTTTTTTTCTCTCTTTTCTGTTCAAACTTCAAATGTTTTGCACGTATATTGAACATTGAACTGGAAAACTTCAAAAGAAGGAGTCCTGCCATGTTGATGACATGTTCCTTCTTTATCTTTTCCTTTCTCTCTTTCTCTCTTTTTGCAACGCACCACACCGCACATAACGAACGAACCAAACGAAGCATTAGAGATTGACTGAGGAGGGACCACCTGCAGCGTACTTTCAACTTTCTGTTACTTTCTTTCCTTATTTTACAAAAAATATTGTGTACAATATCCAAACTTGGACCTTTTTAGTCACGATCACACAACGCAACGGCCGACGGAGAAAGGATTGAGGAAGGGAAAGAAGAAATGAAAGAAAGGGAAAGACAAACTTTAAAAAAATATTTTTCCTTTTTCTCTTGTCTTCTTTAAACCCGCCGCCGTACGGCTTGGCACCGCACGTTCCTCTTATTTGTTATTGTTCCTACGTGATTTTGAATCCAAAACAGTCTTTCTAAGAACAAGAATTCGAGTCGTGTGAGTAGAGTATGAAACATTTATGACTTTTTTCTTGTCAATTCTTCCTGTATTCCTTTCATTTCTCTCTATTTTTACCGGAGTTGCTCAAAGAAGGAAAATTTTGTTGTCCTATTACCATTTTATATGCTCACTTTCTTGCAATAGCTTTCCCTAAGCAATAATTACAACAAGTCGTTCTCGTCATTTTTATGTTTATTTCAATTCAACTTCTCCAACCTACGCTACAGTAAAGAAAGGAAGCAACGAAGCTAATGTAAGTCAGTGTTTTTCTCCTTCACCATAATAAACATAATAAAACATTACAATAACCGTCAAGTCAAATAAACACTCCTTTCTCTTACAAGTCTTTATGTACCTATGTGCTGTCTGTTGTTAAGAGTAGACTGCCGACTGGCTTCGTAGCAAATCCCCTTAAACATAATTTGATTTAATTCCACATTACAACCGACAAGCGACAGAAATGTCTTTTTTGCGGGTGCTGTTGATGCTACCACTAAAACACATATACAATTTACTTAAATACCTACGAACTCCTGTTTTTCGTTTTTTGAACTCGTAAAACTGCCTAAGTAGCTTACTTTTTTTTCTGAAATTGGTTACACAATATTATTGTAAATTAAACATTAAAAAAGAACTTTTTAGAAAAATATTTTTTGTGGTTTTTACCTGAATCTCAAAGTTGTTTAAGCAGATGAGGCTCCTCGCAATATAAGAAACGCTGACATCCGCCACATGAATACAATCCGAGATGACTAACCGCCTCAGTTTCTTGGGGAGAGCGGAGTTGAGTCCGTCTTCCGTGATCTCATTACACGACATGAGCTCCAGGTCCTGCAGTGACTGTAAATGGTCCAACAAATTGAAGAGGGCTTTGTCTGTTAAGCTTGACGAGGCAATTTTAAGCGACTCCACCAACGCGGAGCCTTGAGGGTAGTGAATCATCACATCTTCAGCGTCCTCATCTGTTGCTGAGTGCAATTTTAAACTGGTGAACCTAACAAAGCAGAAGAAGGGGAGAGAGAAAGAAAGAAATTTAAACTTACTTTTTAAGCACATCTGATTATCATCCATCAACATCATTGCCATCATTGCCGTCATCATCATTACTATCATTAACAAGGAAATTGTACTTTTGCTCCACTTTTTAAACCATTTTTTCTTTCTTGGTGGTGTGGTGGGCGGAAGAAATAAAAGCTTGTAAAAAAGGAAGGAAGTGCTCTTCTCTCCCTTTTCCTTGTAAACTCTTCAACCTCCACATTCAACTGGAAAAAGGAACGAGGCTAAAAAAGTCTCAAGGCCAAAGATATTCAGAAATTCAGACCAAGCCACTCGCTCATTTCTTTTCTCTATTCCCTTTGGAAGTTTGGATTGGAAGCAGCAGCAAAAATCTTCTTACGTAAACTTACGTAAGAGTGTAAAAAATATATACAGCTAGACAAACGAGCTTCGCTCCTTCTTTCTTTATTTTCACTGAATAAAACATGTGTGGGCAGCAGAAGAGGGAAAATAGAGAAGCAGTAGATAAAAATAAAAAAAGGAAATTAATTTCTCCAAGGAAAGGAATGAGAGGAGAAGAAAGCAGAGTATTTTTTATTACTTCTTCGTCGTCATATTATTTCTTTCTTCCTTCGTAGGTCTTCCTTTTCAATTCATTTATATTCATTTCATTCTGTTCAAGTTCAACATTGAACATTCAACAGCCACTTTTGGTGGAGAGGAAGCAGCCAAAAAAAGTAAACTCCAAACCAAGAAAACAATTTTTTCCTAAAAAGAGGAAAAGCAATAAAGCAAATGAAAATGAAAAATGAAAAGGTTAAAACTCGTAAAAATACTAATAAGCTGCTGCATTAATATGTCTGCTGCTACTGCCACTGCCGCTGTTGTTGGTTTTTAGTTTTTATGTGAAATATATAATAATCTGGCTTGTTTGCTGCTACTTTGGTTGTTGTTAAGGAGGAGGCTTATTAATTTCTTTTCTTTATGGAATAATAATTGGAGCAAGGTTGATGGTTTTATGTGTGGGTTTTTGGTTTGGAAAAAAGTACAAAAATATTACGAAAAAAAATATTATTTTGCTTAGAAATGTTTTCATTTCTTTTCTCCTTTGCTTTACTTTACACTCACCCTCTTTTGACTAGCCCTCCGTAAAATCTCCTTCTAATCCCAGCATTGAGGTCAGCCCTAATCCCTCTCAGCTCTTTGCACTTCAGAACAGGTATTAAATCTCCCCAGAACTGCCTCCCCATTCCATAAGTGACATCCCTCCATTTCCTACAGATTGAGGGTAATACGAGCTTCTCAGAGCCGGCGAAATAGTTGCCAAAAAAATACTTCAGGAATTCCTCATCCATGCATAACTGTGTAGAATTGGCAATCACCCTGAATCTCTTGTTATGCTTTGGAGTCTTCCTCGTAAGAGTGGTTATCCTTCTGGGAGTGGTCGGTGTGGAATGCATGGAGCCGGGGCCGGTGCCTCCAACACCACTGCCTCCACCATGACTACCTCCCCCTCCTGCAGGTATCATGAATGCCCCTCCCCCTCCACCCGTGAGGGTGGCTATGTGGTGGGGGAGAACGGCTACGCCTCCGTGTCGAAGGAGGATTGAAGATGAATCCACGCCGGAACCATTTCCCCCTCCCCCTCCAGAAGAGCCATTCCCTCCACCACTCGCCCCCATTTGTTGTAGATGAACATTATTCTGCTGTTGCTGGAAAGAGGAATTGTTGGAATTATTATGCGTTCCTCCAGCACCTGTTGTTGTTGTGGTGGTGGTGGAGTTGGAGGCGGAGTTGGTAAAGTTGGGCTTTGGAGGGACTTCTGGAGGTTTCTTCGTGTCTTTTCTTTTCAACCGCATGATGCACTTCGATATCTCTGCGGAGGCGCGGTCAATCATCCCAGAAGAGGGGAAGACTGAGGAAGCCCTTTTGCCGTTATCAATATTGTACGAGTTTACCTTTGGCGATGCCACGTTTAATCCGTTTATGAATTCAGTTTTTTTCCAAATAAAAAAAATCAACTAAAACTTAAAAACAGAAAGGAGAGAGCAGCTCAATAGTTTTACTTATCATTAATCAAACAACAACAGCATCACTCTTCTTCTTCACTTCATCTGTCAAGAGTTCCGCTTAAAAACATTTTTATTCCCACTTGTTTCACTCTCCTCATGAAAAAGAATCATCATCATCATCGGAGTCTATCTGAATTTGAATTTCAAGCAGGTGAAGGTGGTGGTGGTGCTGAAGATGAAGGGCTTTCCCTTCTCCTCTCCAAACCATAATAATCTATCACTTGCCAAGTAGTATGCCTATGTCTCGGCTTTGCCGTCACTTCCCCTGTCAAACGTAAAACATTGCTTTTCACTTACGTAAGTAAAAACAAAAACTCTTCTGCTGCTAATTCACTTCTTGTCACGTTCTGCTCTGCTCTGCTCTGCTCTGCCTTGATCCAATTTCGGAAAATTGCACAACAACACAACAGATGCACTAAACACAATAACTTCACATCGCTCGCGCTTCACACGATCAAAAAAGAAAAGCTTTTCAAAATTTGCAAAAATCCCCCTAAAACAAAAGAAATCAATTCTATTGAATTGCTCGTTATGTTACTTACAATTGGCTTTAATGCCTAGACTAGGACTAGACTCGTATGATATGAATTAGTAGGATGCGGATGGTTTAGCGGCTGCAGCTGTTGTTGTTGCGGTTCTTTTGTTTTTTGTTCGTTTCTTCTCTCCTTTTCACTCTCTTGTCTTCGTGTCATCAGTCAATTCATCATTGCTTCGCTTTGGAAAGGCTCATTACTTCCTCTCCGTAGAATCCTTAATGTTCTGCCGCGCTCTTCTGTTCCCGTTCTTGTCTTCTCTCTTGTTCTAAATGTGTAGTGTACTTACTTAGAAAAAGGAATTATTCGCTACATTTACTTTTGAAGATGATTATGTCCTTCTTATCCTTTTCTTTTCGAAGTAAATGCTAATGACCCGTAGCTGTATCTACGTGTCTGTCTGTCCGATCCGCCACTTCAGCTACGAGACCGACGACGACATCAGCCACAAACTTACTTAGCGAAACTCTCTTTCTCTTTTAGTCTTTGCTTCGCCTTGCACTTAACTTTCATTTGTTTTTCGTCTTTGCGTTTTTTGCAAAAATGGAATGGAAATGGAATTTCTCTTTTACTTTATGTATTTCCTCCAAATAGATTATCTCATCTTCATCTCACTCTCTTTCGGCTTTCACTTTTTTTCTTTCAGTTGCTATTTCAGTCCTTTTAACCCAATGACCTTTTTTATTGAGAGGAGGAGAAATCGATTATAAAAAAGCTTGTCCACCAACACCATGAACCAAGCTTTGTTCTTCCTTTCTTTCTTTTTTTCTTTTTGATGGCGAGTCCCGGTCTGGAGTGTATTCTTCGCTTGCACTAAAAAGTTGCTGCTACAAAGGAAAATTCCTTTTTTATTCACTTGGTTTGTACAGCAGAAGAGAAGAAATTACACAAGAGAATTTTTGTTCTTGCTTAAAAGATAAAAAAATACTTTTTCTCCTTCAGCTTCTCTGCAGTTCTTGAATCTCAAGTTCCATGCATTTGTCCTTTATCAAATCCAATTGTAAATTCAACTTTTTTTACTTACTCCTTCCTCCAGCTCCATAAAAATTCAAAGGATGATTCTATTCCAACTCTCTCTCTCTCTCTTTATCCTTATCCTTTGTAAAAGCTTTTTAAAAAATGATGCTTAGCTGCTGCTGAGCTGATGATCCTGCTCTGCCCTACACTGCCGCTGCTGATGTGAGAGGTAACAGAGATCCACTCACATTTCAAAAGAAAATTGCACTGGACCCAGATATGTCACAGGAGTCCTCCCAGATAAAACGGAATTCCATCATCATTTTACAATAATTCAAGACTATCACTCACACTCATTCTATTCCATTCCTCAAAAAAGCTTTTAAGATGAATAAGATAAAAAAATAAGCTTTTTATATTATATTTTTATCGAACTCGGAATAAAATATGTGCTCTGGCAAAACAGCAAAACCGGATGATGCTGCTGCTTTTGTGATGATGACGCTGTTCTGCTTATTCTTCTGCTTCGTTTTAGATTTTCGACAACGCTGCTGCAGCTGCTGCTGTTTTTACTCCAGTCTACACAGATACTGAGTCCTTATCTTTGCCTTCCTCTCCATTTTACTTCCATAACAGCAGCAACAAAAAACTCCTCCAGAGAGAGGAAAATGTATGGAATGGAATGGAATGGATGGATGGGAAGAAAAATGACTACGATGATGATGATGATGACTAGTATGACTATTACAAGAACGAGAAGGACAGCAGGGCAAGCAATAGCAGGCAAAATAAGCAACTAGGAAAAAACGCCGAGGTTTTTTGCTTACTCTTTTTTTTCTTACCAAAACAGGAATATGAATGACTATGGCTGGATAACGTAGCTTCAATAACAGAGTGAAAGACTGAGAGCGAAAGTTATTGCGAGAAGAGAAGAGTAAGTAAAGAAGGATACGAATTCGTGTTTCGTATTCTTTGCTTTTGCCTTGCATGGAAGAAAACTTCACTCCAGCTTTTCCGAATAGTGCCGAATCCTCTGCTGAGGAATACGAATAAAAGAAGAAGGGAGAGAGAAGGGAAGGAAAGGACTATGTACGTAAGTACATGAAAAACGCAAAAGAGCGTGACTCATTCATGGAAGATGATGGCGATAGGATGGTGACGACTCTGCTGTTCATGATGAGGAGATGACGACGAGAAAACTCCAGTTTCAAGCTTGTTTTCCTTTTTTACACGCATTAAAAACATGTAGGGAGAGAGAGAGACAGAAAATGATGTTGTTGATGATTATGATGACGATGAAGAGGAGAAGAAAAAGAAGAAGAACGTTTGAAGAGAATTCGTGTTTTGTTGAGAAGTGAGCTGCAAAAACACTGCTGCTGCTGTTGTTGTTGTACCTCCATCCATTATTACGGAGGAACTTCATTTCTGTTGCTGTGATGATGCTCTTATTTATATGCCTGGAAAGCCTAAAGCTACAAATAAATATGATGGCATGGCTGTTCCACTGCTTGACTTAAGTTTAAGTTTAAGCTTGAGCAAGGAAGAAGCAAATAAAGGAAAGGGAGAGAGCAAGCGAAGAGGAAGGAAGGGTAAAAACGGTTTGTTAGGAAAGGAAAGAGCTGATGCAAGATGCAATGTGAGCTATGAGCTCACTTCAGTTCAATTCAAGCAAGCTCGTGCTTTTCGTACTTTACTTCTCGTTTCATTCCATATTCGTATAAAATGCACAACTTTACATTATGACTTGATGCTTAAAATGTGACACAGCTTTAGTTTTAGCTTTAGCTTTCTTACTTTAGTTTAGTTTTAGATTCCTGAGTTCTTCAATTCTTCAATAATGCTTGGATTTGTATGCATGGCTTGGTTCATAGTTCTCAAACACACACAACTACAAAAAGAATGAGAAAGAGAAAAAGGAAGGTAGTAAAGAAAAACTAGAAACAAGAAGCAAAAGACGAATGGCTTTGGAAGAATGGCAAATTGCAATATGGCAATCCACATTACGAACTAAGAACGAAGTACGAACAAGCTCTTCTTCTAAGAAGCAATAAAAACGAAGCAGAATAAGTTTTTGTTTAATATTTATTCCAATGCCGAGCTGAGCTCAGCTTACGAATTGGATTTTCCTTTTCTATTTGGAAGAGTTTAGGCTTGGAAGAAGAACGAAAGGGTTAAAGTCCAGTCCAGCAGCAGCAGCAAGTTTCCCTTTCCTTTTTCATTTCATTCTAAAACAGAAGGAGCAGCAGAACAAGAACAAAGCAAAACAACAGCAGCAGAAGCAGACATTTGCATTGTAGTATTGTATTGTAATATGGAATGAATGGCGGTGATGGTGCGACGCGACGCGACGTTCATTTCACAGTTTCACAGCTGTGACGATGTGTTGGGGGGACTCTTGCGACTCTCTCCCTCTTTTCCCATTTATGCCATTTGCATTTCCATGTTCCTTCTTCTTTCTGTTTGTGACTGGCTCTTCCTTACACAGAAAACGAAAAACTTTGAGTATTCTCAAGAGTAAGTGAAGAAATTACCGAGGGTGATAAAACTTTTTTTCAAGTTTCTTAATTAAAACCATCCTTATATATGTAAAAAGGGGTGCTGAGTTCAAATAAAAAATAAAATAGATGCCACGACCCCCCTTCCCCCTCAAATTGAGGTAAACAGCTGATTTTCATATATAAGGATGGCTTGTTTTAAGAAAGTAGAAAAAAAGTTTGGTCGCCCTCTGTAATTTCTTCATGTAACCTCAACAATAAGCAAAGCAAAAGTAAAACTAAATCCAAACAAAAAAGAAAAAGGAAAGGGGACACGACGACGGCAGCAGCACAAGTGTGTAAGTAGTGTGTATATGTGCATGAAATAAAATATAAGCCATATTATGCAACAACAGTAAATGACAGGATGTGCAATGTACATAATGAATGGATGGAGATGGAGAGCGAGCGGTGTGGTGTGGTGCGGAGCACGAGAGAAGGGAATAGGGATACAGGTTGTACAAAAAGTAGGCTTATGGCTTAGGTTGTGTGTAGGTTGCTTGGTTTGGTGGAAGTTGGAAGGTTTCAGCTCAGGTTAGTAACCCTTTCTTCCTCCTTCTTGTTCTTGTCAGGCAAGGCAAGGCAGTAGGATAAAACTCGGGAAATAAGCTTTTCTGATAACGCTTTTGGTTTAAACTACTTTTTTGGTTTTATAATAAACTCTTCTCAAAACTAAACTAAACTAAAACGCAAAAATGGAAATGAAGAAGGTAGGAAGAAAGAAACAGCAAAATAAGGAAAAGGAAGGCTGTGGTGTGTGTGGTGTGGTAATGGTAGTGGTGGTGAGGAGGAAGAAAAAGAAGAAAACAGAAGCCAAGCCAGTTTTTCTTGTTTCGTTCGATGTAGTTAGTTAATAAAGTCTAGCAACAAAATTGGGGAAAAAACTAGGAAAAGGAAAAAAAGTCTTTTCTTCGTCTTTCTTTTTCTTCCAACAAAAAAAGTTTTTTTCCCTTTTTAGATTCCAATTTTCCAACTAGTAATTTTTATTTTATTATTATTATACAAAGATGTACGTAGTATTTATGTATTTTTTTTGTTGCTATTATTATTAAGTAGGGGAAAAAGTTTTGCCGAAAGAGCTGAGCTGAATGAACCATATAAAATAAAAATTGTGGAAGTAAGTAGTACAGTGGTTATTGCTCTAACGCTATCCACGCATGTAAAAAAAACTTGGAAACGAAAAATTCGAAAGTGGGCTCAAAATGACCGCAAAATTTTTTTGATTAATTTGAACACAAGAAAAGTGTAAAAAGTTTAAGCGTGGCGGTAGTTACAAATTCAAATGTACATTTTAACATG